>JAUESI010000018.1:11776041-11786790 GCA_032275145.1 Synergus laeviventris | reverse complement strand
TTAGAAATTTTTTTGTAGTCATGTTAATGAGAGAATATCAACATAAAAAACATGGATTATCAGAGATATTTCACTTGTTGTTCAGTAGAAAAAGTTAGAGACACTTCAGTGCATCACTCAAAATATTGATTTGAAAGCGTAATATTTCGTATGGACTAAAATCTGAAAGTTATATTTGAAACATAGGTTTGTGAGTGTCGTAGTAGTAGCTTGGTCGCTAATAATGCTGGTATTGTTGAGCTTATCAACTGAGGCTAATTGGACGCGAACAGCTGGCCTGTCACTGCGGTAGCTTCTACTTTACACTGATAATATAATGTATATTACCTTATCTAGAACACAAAAGCCCTAATAAGTTAAGGGATTTGTCTTATAAATTGATATAATCGTTAAAAAAGATTTGTATACTAATTCCTTGAAAGTTAAGTTTTATATACTTATTTATATATATGCAATGACACACACGCTGCTATTACATCTCTGAATATTATTTATCATTCTGAGAGTAATGCTGTATATCTGACTTGTGTCTTTCATAATTGATGTGAGTTCTTATCTTCCTCTCGACTTTAAGTAAATTATCGATAAACCATAAGTACAGAGATATATCTTAAGGCTAGAAGAAGCCAGCATCTTTATGTCCAAACATCAGCCTGTCATTTGTAAACAGAGATAGAAAGATGGCAATGTAACACACAATGGTGCACTTTAGTCCTAATAGATTCAATTTGTGGTAGAGAGAAAGAACTGTATGATGATCAACATCGTCAGAATAGCCAGACATCGAAGTTTCTTTATCCCAATTGACCTAGTCAGATTGCCTCATATGAAAAAAAGGAGAAAAGTGACTGTGAGAGAGATACATAAAAGCGTCAAGGAAGGAAGTATCTATTATTGCTTGCCAAATGAGTCACTTTGATAACTAGTGGGTTTTTAAATAAATTTTGTACATAAAAGTGTGCAGATAATAATATCTACTGCGACGCATAATTTATTAGCTCAATGTGACAAATGAAATGGACTCTTGATATAAACCATTCATTATTTGCATCATTCTGCATCTGGGTCCGTACATGTGGTTTTTAATAATAATAATGTTCTTGAGTTTAGTAAGAACTTGAATCACCCATAAAAGTTGACTTGCACTCGCTTGGAACGTCAAAAGAATCATTAAGTTTCGGATCGATTTAATCGAATGGATCTGTGTGATAACATTGATTATAGAGTGTGCAATTTTCTCACTCATGCAAGTATTCTCCCCAAGTCTATAACACTGCGTGAATCGAGAAGTTTCAATTGCGAGAAGCAGTAGAATCCGCTGAATTCGCTCCTCGAATGTCTTCGCCGAACGAAGCTTATAGTGTGCCGAAGCACCCATATAGCCTCAAGTGTATGCTGCTTCTATTTAACATTTAAGCCACGCTCGTACAGTCGTACTAAACGTACGTACGTCGTCTCATAAAAGTAAAGGTTATCCTCCATTACCGCATGCAAACGTATATAGACGTAACATATCAACCCATAAATAAACGAGACATAAAATGTAATGCAACGGAAGTGACTCCGGCGTATTTTTCAATTCAATGTAAATATCTATATAATTCTCTTTATTTGAACAAAAATATTCGAATATACTGGAAATTCCGAGCGAATATAGCTATAGACATTTTCATATGCTGAAAAACATCGAGTTATTAAAAGATAAACCATTATTTGCGTTTATTAACGCTATATTAAACCAGTTTTTTTGGAGTTTACTTCAAAATGCATATCCGTCACGTACTCGTTCGTTCATTCGCTTGATTGGCGACTACTTTAATGAAACTACCACGTTCTCATTTCTGCTTCACATTTTGAGCGTTGATACAAGATAAGCCTTGATGCTTGATAAGAGAAAGCCGATATAGCTTCTCCCTCTAATATATGTGTGTGTCACTCATAACGAGAAATGCGAAGTGAAATTGTAACGTACGACTATTGCATGGGGTTGTTATATCTGCAGGATATTTACGTGCATTTAATTAAATTAACCCTGTTGAACCAGTGGCAACCCCAGGAGTTCTAAATTCTTCAATATCTGAGGGTGGACACTATATAGGAATTCATAAGACCAGTAATGACTTGCCCGACTTGGATCGATAAAGATAGTTCTCTATATGGACTAATATTATTATTATAATGACGCCTCAACCTGAATATAGGGTTTATTCCAGTTGAAATATTTTTCTTAAATCTCTGCTTATAAAATTACAGTTCTATTCATTGCGAACATAAAAGGTCTTGAATAAGCAAGTGAAAATGTTTTTACAATTGTTCATTTGGGTGCAATGACGAATAAAAGTGAAGTCCTTGAGTCTACTTCACCTACTGTATAAATATGCAAATATAACTGGACGCGACGGAGGAGACCATCGGGAGCGCGAAAATTTATTAGGCTCGGAGTATTCAAATTAGAATCGACACAGAGAAAGTAACATGTGCATTGCGTGGGAGACACGCAAACATTGCGTGCTAGCTTTACGCGCTCATCAGCTAAGTGCACCGGTGTATCTCGACTAACTGCCGCACGATTTGTTTTAGCAAATGAAAAGGAAGTGGATGCCCGTCAAATTCACTCTCATCACTTTTCACAGCTTACAGACAATTCATGATCATTTTTTCTCGTGTTTGCTGCAAGAATTATTACAATCTAGATTTAAATTAGCTATTATGCAAATTGTTCTTCTTGCTACATGTCGCCACAAAATAGAGATCAGAAAATATTCAAGAATCATGTAGCGTTCATGTACTGTTAGAAATTCATATCAGAATTCTCTGTCACATGTCACTGGTTTCTGTTACTGGTAACTGCATAAAGCTCCAGTGACATGTGGCAAAGAATTCTGTCACTGGCTTAGAAAGTTCGGTTACAGTGTCAGAATATTACATGAGTTACAAAGTAACATGAATTTTAGTTTCTGTAATCTGTATACTAAGACTGAGGTTGGTAAAAGGAAAGAAAATTTTGTTTGCAACGTCGTTAGAAATTACAGTAAAATAGTCGTTACATACAAAATTGTCTTTCCTTTTACTAATCGTCAATCTATATTTTCAATGACAAATGCTGTAATTATCTAACTTTAATTATATTGCGCCTTTTACACTGGTTAACAAAATACAAAACGCATAGTGAAAAATACTTGCTTCGTATTAATGTAGAAATGAATCTTAATCATAAAAATAATTAAAAAGATAACAAGAATCATTGTAATAAACAATTCTTGTAGCAAAATATTTTAATTTGAGGTTTTTTCAAATTAGAATTTCCTTCAATCGCCAGAATGACTTCAGATATTTCTTAAAATAATAAATATTTAATAATATTTGGTACAATATAACAATTAAAAATCTTATAAACAAATATTAAAATTTAAGGTTTTAATAAATGTATCTAATTTGTTTATTAAAGTGTAAATTGTTATATTTTACCAAATATTATTGAATATTTCTAATTTTTGTGATTAACACTCATTCCTACATTAATACGGAGCACGTTTAGTAAAAAGAACATTTTTTTACCGATAATAAGACTATTAACCAATTTGTTCATAAAATTGGAATAATAAAAAAATTATTTGCATTCACTGAGTCCCCAAACACTTATTTAAGACAATATAAAGTTTAGCTAAGCAGTTATTAAATTGTAAAAAATTGTTATGTAAAAAATTGCAGTTTTACCATACCAGAACCATACTTTGAGTAAAAAAATTATTAAGAGACAAAAGTTCGGACCGCGACTCTCTTCAGAATTTAGAGCACTTAAAAAAAAAATATAAATAAAAATTAGACCAAAATTGATGGCTCTGGAAATTTTTGAGCGAAAAAAGAGCATTTCCTCCCTCTCTGCGGTGCACACAGCAGTAATTTTATGTTATACCGTTACATTTTATATTAGAATTAGTTTTGTGTTACATGTTGTCATTTTATGTAACAATATCCTAATTTTATGAAAAATTGAGTAAATTTAATACAAAAGTATCACAAATTCATTTTCTGTGTCAGGCATTTGTAAAATTCTGTAGTTACATCTGTAACTAAAAAGTATCAGAAATTTATGAACTTTTATAACTTTCCGATGCAGCCTATTATGATACCTCTGCCTCCTATACAATATACATAATATATGTAATTTTCGATGCTATTTAAAATCAGAAGTGTTTGGTGAAGAGGGATATTAACAATAACAAAAAGCCATGATTAGAGGGCAATTGTGTCCGGGACATGAGCGAGTTATTTTCCCCTAAAAAGTTAAAAAGTAAAGGAAACCCTTAGATAACGTGTGCCGGGTCGCGTGGCGTAACGTTAACCTAGCATTTACGGGTTACATGTCGGTGTCTGAAACACAGTAATTTATTGTCGGGCACATAATAATTCAGTCGAATACAGCCGCAAATATTACGATATAGTAGTGATATTATATATATATAATCTGTAAAAGAAGGGTTATCGAGTCAGTCCCACTGATACTTCGTGGGTGGGAACCTAGCTTGGCTAAGAGCGAAAACAATGACCTGTTTTATAATCGTGACAAGTCTATAAAAAGAAACTGTCATTATAAATATACATTATCCTTAATGTACTAATTAAAATATACTAAGTATAATTTTTATTCATTTTGCTTTGCCATAAAGGGAGGCTTGGATTGTTTATATTTTTTGCATTGAAAATTTTCAAGTCTAAATTTTTGACACATTGAGACGAACACACGCACACAATCCTGATTAGAGAAAAATTAATATTTTTAGAATTCAGCGTAAAAGTGAGGATTATTCTATTCCTTTGAATGCGCGATAATTCCTTCTAATCAGTTCACAAAATAAATGTGTAATAATCGATTTAATTCTTTCAAGTAGTTTTGATATTAAATTATATTAAGAATCATCCATGATATTCGAAATAATCCCTAAATTATGTGTCATTCATCCTTTTAATATTATCAATGAATGAGAAATATATCTATTAATATAACATTTCTGTAAGTGGTGGTTTAAAATATTAGGTTTGGACAATCAATAATAATATAACTAATTATACTAGAATTTAATATAAAAAAAAAAATTTTGCAGCAAGAAAGTTCAAAATCTTAAACTATCCCTATATGTCATACGACGAAGCATTCTAGGGGTAGATTTTCTAAATTCTGATAAAAAATCGGCGTCGGACACCAACCTAACCCTCCTTGTAAGTCTATTGAAAGAAATAGAATTTGCACTTTTTCTTTCTTTTAGGAACACAAATTTTCTATTCTTCTGAATTCAACCAGTTTATTCTACTTTGGACAAAATCGAAACTTCGAAATTTTTCTGAAGTCCATCATATTTCTCAGCAAAATTTATTTATTCTCTGTGACATTTCGTAAAAATTCACCTCCAAGTTGTTGAAAATAAAAAGTTAATAATCTAACCAGTGTGTACCAAGATAAAAAAGGGCTAATGTTGACTCACCAGTCCTCGCGACTTCTATGAGATACACGTAATTTTGCTTCGCCATAAAAGTTTGCAGTAAAGAGAAAAGTTTATTACGTTTGTTAGGCACTTCTTCGTCGCAGTAAAGTTAGTGCAATAACTGCCAATAATTTCCGTTTTAGTAATGGCTCTCATTACGTAAACGAGGAGAACTTTTATTCAGTGTCAATATTCAAAGTTCAATATCGACAATAATATCGACAACCTTCAACAATTCTTTATTATGATTTTACGTGAAAGTAACAGATATTGTACGTTAAATAATGTTTTGAAAATAATGGCAAATATTAACGTTAGCCATTTTTTTTGCTCTGTTGTTTTTTCAGGGTGTCTATCAACTGGGAAAACCAGAAAAACCAGGAATTTTGGTAGGGAAAATTAATAGACACCCTGTTCCTTATATATCGTTTTTTTTCTACTGTTTTTTACGATAAAAAGTTTACTGATGAAACTGAAGAAATGTGTATGATGGTGTATGTGATGCAGAAAATTATAGAGGTATGAATTTGATTGTAATGCGGTAGTAACTTTTACAGTCAATGAAAGGCTAAGGGAGTCCACAGTGTATTATTATTTTTCTCTAGAACTGGCTAAGGGCAAGATGACTAGACTTCCAAGTCCAATTATTATCATAATTTTCTTAATGCGTATCATAGATGTCCATTGGCCAATGCCTCAGACAGAATACAGAAGTGAAATAGCTGAATAAAAGAGCTTTTTTAAGTGTCTGTGCAGCCCTTCGTGATTGCGTGTGAGGGTGAAAAGTAAAAAGGCTTGCCCAAGAGAGGACATAAACTTGGAGCCGAGTACCGATGGAATATTGCTTCAGTTTTTATGATCAAATAATTGGATCGATTTGACAGTCGTTTCCGAACGTCATGAGGAAGTATGAACGTGAGGAACTGAGGGATTTGCTTAGGCGTAGGAAAAATGAGCTATTGTTAAAGTACTTAGTTCACTCACTGGAAAATTGTTGTCGGACGTACGATTGCCGTAATTGCTCATGCAGATGTCGAGATTACGCGCAGGTGCACGTAAAACAAGTGAGAAAATTGTCACCATAATTTTTACTGCTGTACTCAATCTTCAAGCTGTAAAAAATTTTTTCAAGCTATGATTGTTTGGGGGGCATAAGAAACGATCATTTTTCGAACTTTCAGGCAAGAATTAACTACCTCGTAAACAACTAAACTACGTAAGCTTCATAAAAAAAACGTAGGTGTACATTAAGAACAACTGTCACAGAATAAGGGTGGAAATACATTAGATTTAATATGAAGTAATCAAATTAAAGGTAAAATCCTAGTTTGGGGTCTTCTATATATTACATAATGTCTTTAGGAGGAGGGGGGATTCAAGATGAGCTAATATAGTCATGAGGGGGGGGAGATATGTAACTTTTGATTTCCATTATCACTTTCACTTTTTAGTTTTCCCTTTTTCTAAATTCATGATCATGTCAATTTTGACGTTTTAAACGTCACCTACCAATTGTAAGCTGTTCGAGTTTACAATTCGTCAGTGACGTTGAAACCTCAAAATTGACATTCACATGTATATTTGTTACATAGTCGCCCCTTCACCCCATTACGATAGAGAGTGGAGGGTTGATATTCCTAAAATTCCTTGAAATCTTTAAATCTTTCGAGAACCTATAATCCCTTTTTTTGTGAATCTAAAATCCTTTTAAATCTCTGAAATCTCATGCAAACTCCTCGGAATTTTTGAAAATATACTTAATTATTTTGTTAAATTATTTAAAATCCCTTTAAGTTTTTAAATCTTTTAATAATTCCTTTTTCAAAATGTACTAAAGTCTTTTAAATTCTTTGAAAGTTTTTGAAATGCTTTGAAATTGAAGAAACTGTTTGGTAAGAGTTGTTCCTACCAAATAGTTTTTTTTAGTGTGACACTAGTTAAAAAAGATATTAACTTATCCGCTTTAATTTAATTTTATTTGTAAATTATTTTCACAAACATTTTAGAATGCTCGAATGTTCACATGTCTGTCATTGTAGTGGCTCTTCAATTATAAATAAATATAGGTGGCTTTCATGTAATAAAAGTAACAATAAAAACATGGAAAATATCGAGACAAAAGGGAAAATTGTGCTGTTGTCGAAATATACAATCGTGGAGGGCCGCAAATTCAATTCTGATCGACAGGGTGGAGTATATTGAGCGTGTTTGTGTGGCAAAAAGACTCGAAATAACGCTGGAATATACGAGACGTTTAGGTGGTAACAGATCCAAACTTTCAAGCGTGAATAGCGAACTACCCTCGGGTGTATCGAATCGGTGAGCACGAATTCGCAAATGATAGTAATGCCATCGGGTATCTACCGGTCTGAGGGGGTCTGACCACCCTCTCGTTCGCGTCCATCTCGTCCATACTAATCTGTGGTCCAGTCGTAAACCGTTTAATTCCGTTTCGTGATAAACCGTGGCATCGTTTATTGCCTCCGGTTCGTGGGCGACGATCCCGACGGACAAACATAATTAATAGATATTATTTATTCGACTGAAGTTTATCGTGCACACAGAAAATGGGTTCATTACATAAAACTCATGCAATGCGAATGTTAAATCCATGATCGTTAAAACTCATAATTTTTGTTCGACTCAGTTCTGCTGCAAAAGTGGTTCGACATTGAGTATATTTATTAAAGCAACCTGAATTAATTGGGGAATAATAATAATTAAACTTTCCAAATCGAAAGTTCTATTCAGTGATAATTTACTGACTGTAGGTACTATTTCAGATGGCGAGCATTTAATATTCCTTAAATCTGAATTTGATTTTAGTGCGTTCAATAAAAGGGTGTAAAAGTGTGATAAAGCAAAAAAAAAAAGAAAAAGGAAGGCTATGAATGGTTTACGAAATTGGTCCTTATGTAAGAAGAGATTTACGTGCAATTTTACTTAGAGATCGGAATTTAATGCTGGTCGAGACATCTATCAATTTAATTGGGCAATGTTAATTCCCGTGACGATGGCCTATAAACTGGGTATTGCTAACGAGACATAGCGCGGGGTAGATCCCTGTACTCAGGATTGCATATACATATATTGCAGCCAGCTACTGGCTACTGTTAATCAGTTTAGAGTTTATGTCCCTCCATAAACCCGGAGACCCGTCTAGCTGTCATTAATAAAACCCACGTTGATAACTCGAAAAGTCGCAGATACCCAGCGTACGGATTCAGGTTGGGACACGGAAAACTCGTTACTCGCGAGATTTACACTAGCGATTTTACTTGCTGAGTGCAAAGTTTTGCAATTTCTTTCGCTTATTCTCAAATTGGTCATTCAAGAAATGGAGGAAGATTTGATGAAAAATTTCGCGATAGCAAGTTTTTGAAAAATTAGAAAAGGAAAACCAATATTAGCCATGCATTTTGAGTATTTTTTTACCCTGGATTTCAAGAGAATTTTAAAAATTACATATGTTAGGTGCTTTTATGCTTTTCTAGTTATAATTTACAGTCATGATTTGATATGAACGCTTAATATGTTTGGATGCTCAAATTTCATGAACCATAGATTGGAAATTACTTGTACATTATGGTAAATTCAATAGTTCCTCTCGATATGAAATTTCTCTAAAATAAATGGGGCCATTGTCCATACATATTGAACACATTGATTATGTTCCTGAAAATCCATTATTACCGAATCGATAATATAATATGGAAGTCCTCATTCTGATGAATAGACAATGAGCTGTATTAAATTCCAATTTCCAGCTTTGCCAGTGTTTAATAATTAAATATTTTTAATTTGAAAGTCATCGAAAATACAAAATGCGAACTCCTTTGATAAAAAAAAAAATTATATTCCATCATCCCATGTCGAAAAATTTCGGGGATTTGATCGGGTTCTAGTCAGACGTTCTGAGTTCTAGCTGGCGCTGGCCAGACCGACTATCGGGGCACTGCCCGGTCAGAATTGAAACGCTTTATCCATGGTTTGGTCTAGACTAGATCTATGCTAATTCACGAAATTTTTCCACACGGGATTACGCTAAATTCAGTCCAACACTAAAACTATCAAGAGGTCAATCTGACACCTACCTGACCTTCTTGTCAACAGATTTACTCTCTGAAAATGGCACTTCCATAGATTTTATTGATTAATTAATAGCGATTCTGAGAACAATTCTATAATAATCGACGCATATGCTATCTATCAGCCTTAAGAGTAATAAACAGATTTTACGGGTCTCACAAATCATTTCCAGTCAGCCTTAACATCAATAAAGGGATTATAGATTGTATTGCAGATCTATAGGTTGCAAATCATATTCAATTTCAAAAGATATATGTTGATGTATATATTACATATATAGCGAAAGGATTATATCATGTTTTATATTTTTCAAATCGGTAATAATATAGTTAAGAAGGAGTTATAATATCATCTGTAAATAGAATGTGAATTTCAAGCTGCAGCTTGGGTTCCCGCTTTAATTTTGTTGGAGAGTTGTTGACGATCTTTGCGGATTGTGGAATGATTTGGTTGCACCGTGATTTCATTGTTTTGCAGAATTTCGTATCCCACCGCGTGGAAACTATACTTCATCGTGGGTTATCTATCACGTCACCAGGTTAGCGTATTTTTTTTAGGAATGAACGAATGGTAAACTCTTCTCCTGTGTCGAATTCGTTCGATTGTGGAAAAGGGAGAATGAGGGAAGAGGAAAACTGCTCTATCTCGAAATGTCAGCTGGCCTCGAGACCGATAGGTATACTGTAATCAAACCCTGCAATGTACGCGTGAGAGAAATGTCTATATACGCGTACATGTTCAGTGCGTGCGATTGGATTCGTGTGGTGTTAGTTCTTGACTGATATGTTTTGAGTTTTAACGATGATCCGGGCAATAACTTCCGGCTTACAGTTGCGTGAGTTGTGACCCAACCGCGATCACCAATCATTGGTTATATCCTCCGTAATTAACTAATGTTCTTCTCTATGTGCATTGCCGTTTAGATTTGCGATCTAAATGGATTTTAGTCGATTTAGTGTGCGGAAAAGTCTCTTTCACTCAATATTGAAAATTTAACATTTTTACTAATTTTGCTTCTTCATAAAGGAAGCTTTGTAGTGCTGACAAAACCCAGTTTCCAAAAAAGGCTTTTCTCAATATACTTCAAGGGTAATATATCTAATTACAAGTTTTATGCACTTTTGTAATTTTAGTAGAATATATTTTTCGACTATAAGTTCTCAAATAATCAAAATTT
>JAUESI010000018.1:11752759-11767105 GCA_032275145.1 Synergus laeviventris | reverse complement strand
TGTAAATGAAAATAGCCATAACTACAGTTCAGATAAGTCATCTCTCACTTTTTCATATCTAAAAAAATGTATAAAAGCTCTTCTTTCTAGTTAGGTTTATAAACATGCATTTTGAAATGCAATGTAAGTAATAAATTTTATGAGCCTACTTAAGAAGAACAGCTTTTATGAATTTTATTTTAGATACGGAACAATAAAAAATCCATGCTCGTTTCAAGGAGCTGATTGGCAATAATAACAAACACTACAGAAATTCTTAAATTAATTAGACATCCTCTTTTAAAACTGAATTAAATTATAAACTCAAGCGATTGTATAAGATTTTGAAGCATTTTTAAGCGATCTAAAGATAAACGTATTTTTTTCTCGCGGGAGAAATCTGTGTTTAACAAAAGAAATTTTTTTTCAGTGACTAAATCATAAAGCACACGGTCCTTTCATAGAGTTAGGCAAACCTATTAGTATAAATAGGGTTCTTGAGGGGTGGAAAAGGGTATAAACAGCTAGTAAATCAAGGTTGCAGCCCCCAGGTCTAGTGTCTTGTCTAGTCTAGTCTAGTCTAGTCTAGGCTAGGCGTTAGGGTTGATCATTGCCTCTCTTGTAATCTAGTAGACATTTACGAGCTTAAAGCAGCCATAAGACTAAGTCGTTTCTAAATCTAAACGTTCACCGAAACCATGGATGGTCAAGATCTCCCTTGTAATGTATGCCCATTAAACGGATTTTTATAGGTTTTATAGGTTTGAGATTCAAAGCTAGTAGAAGATAGTGGAATCAGTTTCTCAGTAATTATATTTAATTTTTAAAGAAGAATAGATTATAGATAAACTGACAATAAATTGCAATATAATATCCAAAAGGAATCGAGATGGGAAACACTTTACTACCCTTTCAAACATGAAAAAGGTGGTTGATTTTCCAATAGTAAACTCATATATTTCTACGATGCAGACACCAACACAGCGGCTCTTAAGTGAAAAAACTAATTCGTGTTAATATCTTATATTCATTAGAGGTTAATAAAGGAAAAGATCGTTAAATTTATATCAGTTTTATGTTTACAGGTTAGAGCAGTACCTGCACAGCATACGAACAAATGAAAGGGGACACGCTTGCAGATAACTGCGACCGTCTGCACGTGTAAGTACTATGATTAATTCACTTACGACACGTACTGCATTATCGAACACGCGAGAAATTTCATGCTTGTTCATTTCTACGGAATTCATATCTCAGTACAATGCCATAATGATTTAAGAATACGGAATAAAAAGAAGAAAATTAAAGAAAAAAGTAAAAAGGAAATTCAATGCTTTAAAATATGTAAAGAGCGCATGAAGGTGCAATGGAACTTAATCCATTGTTGAATGCAATACTGATTTTAGAATAGTGAAAAAAATCTTTGAAAAGGAAAACTACAGTGAATGATTTAAATCATGCACAGAGCGCATACAGATGCAACAAAATACACCCCTATTTTCAACCGGTGAACAGACTGTACGAACCTTATGGAATATTCTTGCAAAACATATATCTATATCAACCAGAGAAACTGGCTGTGTGCATGTGAAATACCACTTTCGGCATATCAAAGGTTTTTATGGTGAAACTCATATATCTGCTCTCGCCTTTCACCTAGAAGCAAAGAAGGGGTGCATGTTATATTGCATTAAATAAAATGCTGCTATATTATACAAAAATTGAAATTTTTATTAGTTTATATAAAATAACTTTCTAAATAACTCTGAAAAAGAAAGCTGACTCTAATTTTTTGCACATATGAAAAAATTCAGAAAAACTACTCACCTGGAAAACCTGGAATTATCAGGGAATTTTTCTGTTTGTAACTTAAGATGATGACTTATTTCATATATGAGCAAACATATAGAAGAAAGCCAGAATTTAAAAAGGTTCTATAGTGTTGAGAATAGTTTAGTTTAGAAATCTTTGTCAATTAATAAGAATTACAGAATTTGACTAAGAAATCAGTTGAAAATAAATAGTGAAACTCATTTTTTCTTATTTTACAAACCTTTCACCTAAAAAAAAAACAGATTTTCTTAAACGAATGAAATTTTACGTAAGATTTTAATTGACCTCCCATTCCCCATGTAAGAAACAGTAAGAAATTACCTAGCCCCCCACCCAAAGAACTGCTTACGTAATACTTGGATAACCCCTTTGTTAAAAAACCAAAATATTATAAATTCAAGTTCCTTGTGTGAAATTTCTTTTTTTAACTTATTTGAAGTTATATAATAAAAACCTTGTTTTCGCTTCTAGCATGGAAGGTCGGTCAGTATAAAAAAATTTCATAGATTAAACTCTGGGGTTTTTTTATCCCACCGGATGACGAATAAAAGTTGAATAGAAAGTCAAAGAAAAGGAAGAGTCTCTCAGCATTTGAATAGTATTTAGTATTTAGTATTTACTGTTATTGTTATCTCATCTGGAAAGACGTTTAATTTTGAAAAAGGTCTTAGGCTCTTTATCTTTGTAACACGGGATACCAGCAAAATGGAGTGATGAAGTGCGATGGAGTGACCATGTCAAACCGGGTTCTGGGGTCAAGTTCTTTCGTTTGTTGAAGGCCCCTCAAAGAACGCGAGTCGAGGTCGCGATCGTCGAATTAATGTGCCATTAATATCGTTCTGGCCGTCGCGTCGTTGGATCGAAAGGTGCCCAAGTGTGTAAACCTCCTCTAAACAAGGTTCCAGGTCGCTTTATAAATGACCGTCTCCTCTCTCCTTCGTTTAATGCGGCTCATGTATGCATGTACGATGAGGTGATTAATGCAGAGGGGGGTCAGAATCTCGTCGATTTATCAAATTAAGGGTGGAAGTACAAGATAAAACTCGAGCCCATGGAAAAGTCCGGATTCGTACCCTCTGTAGATTCTTGGATGAGAAATGACCGGACGGAGGCACTAACACTTTCCTTGTCGGAAATCCGAACCGCTGTTGACCGTTGTCCGGATTCTGAGATTTGCAGCTCTTGAAAAATGATGAGCATGACTTATCTGTATCGAGGAAGTCTCACAGTTCAAGAGGCGTGTCTCGTGTCTCGTCCAAAGGGGTTCAAATCAAAGAGAATTTATTAAATCTGAGTTCACTCACTGGACCCTGGTCAGTTTAAACAAATATCACACGAAAAAAAGTGACCAGATATTAAGGGAAGGCAATTTGCTAACGCAACAGTTCTCGAATTAATCATTTACGTCTAGTTTTTAATCATACTAGCACCTATGATTAACTTCTCGTTTTTGCAATCTATACATTCATTTTGCTAAAAAGATTCAGTGGATTCTAAACAATGTGTTCGATATTTTCGAGATATGACATAGGTAATATTACTTTTTTTTAGATAGGATAGACTGCATAATGCTGTTAAATTCATTTGCACAAGCTTGGCGACCTATAAAAAAATTAACTAATCGTTTACATGGTAGGGTGGGGCCACAATCTGTTCCAGCTACCAAGGAATTGATTTTCTTCGTGCAAAGTACGTTGCAAAAGTAAAATGTTGTCACACGTTTTGCATCTAAAGGCGTGCCCCGGACAATCTTGTGCAGCATTCTTGTTTAAAATTCAAATCGTGGATGACAGCGATCGATGATGCCGGTGACTAGATGTCATAGGGAGTAAAGTTCAGGTTTACTGACGATCAGTTAAATCTTCCTCTGTAATGCGTATAACAAGTTCATGTTCATATCTCGCGCATCGTTTACTTTGAAAGAAAAGAAAGCGGGTGTGAGGGGATGAAGGAATATGGACTATGTGTAAGGGTAGGTGAGAGCAAAAGAGTAAGAAGGGCGGGCGGCATATTCGCAAACACGCAAATTTCAAAAGGTACTCGACTATCTGATGTCCCAAGCATAACGACGATGTATGCAAATATAGATCGAGCATGATAAATTGCTCTTGTCAAGACACCCGGCATTTCGCACGAGCTCATGTAGAACCCGTTTTCACAGAGGAAGGATTCCGCATATAATTTCGCCAACGGTTAACAACCTCACCCTATCTCGCGATACACTCATAATGAAAATTTCCGCGAGCTAGAGGTTTCTCAGGAAATCCAATATATTTTACGTGCATCCCAATGAATGCAAACATGAAAATTGTTTAATAAAACGAGCGTATGCTGCATGCTTTATGATGAAATGCACACAGTATTAATTTTTTGTATACAACTAGAAGTTTGATCATCTGCATTTATTCAAGTAAGTAGAAATTGAAGCGGCTATTAAAATCTCATCATAAACAACCGTGTTCTGCAAATTTATCGACCAAATTGTATACGATATAAAATTACATCAAGCGCTAAACTTTCGAAATTCATTACATGATTTATGTTGTGGATCTTCCTGCCAAAGAATTTACAATTTTTAATCACTTTACAGTTAATTTTTGCATAAACTATCCTTGTTTACTTTTTAATTACGAAGATGCTGTGGTAGATATTAATGATTCCATTTCAAACCACATTGTGCTTTAATTAATAATGACAAAGCAGATATACATATATAATTTGAACTAAATTCTATTTACTATCTCCGACATAATTATTGGATTTGTTCCAATAATATTCTCACTAATTGAGCAGACTTGAATGAAATCCACTTAGATTGGGAGTTTTCCCGGGTGTATGATTTCACGCGCGCACAGTGAATCCAAACTTCGACGGGCAAATCTTTCCTGTTTACGAACTTGGCCATTATCATCCTCTGTTATTCGAACAAGTCGCAAGTTTCTCTAGACGTGAGACGTAGAAGCATTATCTATTCGAGCACGTTTCAAAGTGGTTGAAGCACCAATGTCGTGGGGCTTAGTCGGGTAAGCTTCAGCGCGCTCCGGCTTCTCTGAATCTTCAAACGGCTTCCTTCGTCGGTTGGTCCATTACCGTTATTGGTTCGTTACTGGCATTATTAGCTCATTACTTGGACGCTTGGCAGTCAGCGAACTAGATCGTATAAACGATAAAGTTGTTGTTATTACTTCTGACAACGCGGTAGTTAATTTACAGAATTAAGAATACCAGGAATCATAGTCGGTCCCCTTTTTTTCCTCTTAAATTTCAAAAATCACCTAAAATGTAGTATTTTCCCTCTTTTCTGCCGTACTTACAAACTAAAAAGATACATAAGTTCAATCTCACTCGACTGAGAAAATCGAGATAACTGTTTGTCCAAAGAACTCTAATATAGAATTAAATTTTGAATAGTCTAGATACACTAGTGAGGTAAATATAATGTGCTCTTTCATATTTGCAGTGAAAAATTGATTTTTTAAACAATTCCTTGGACTAGATGGATTTGCAAGTAAACTAACTGTGTTAAAAATTATGTTAAAAAAAGCAACAATTAGATTAGTTTTTACGACAAATTATCTTTTGATCAAATGTTCTCTCCAAAAATTAACTTCTTTGTTATGTCTACTTATGAGTATACTGAACTATTAATTGAATAATTGAAGTTTTTTAAATTTTTTACAAAAAAGTTTCTTGCATTAAGTAAAAACAAAATACAGTCACTTTTACAAGGCAAAAAGGACACAAAGTAATTTAGGTTCTGTTTTATTCTGGATAAGCAAAGTAATTTGTGTATCTTTTCCAGTTGTATTTCTCAACTTTTTCGACTTTTGTCATTTTCAAATTATTGTTTTTTGCAATAAATATTAATAATTAATCATTTTTACTACCCTAGATAGATGCAGATTTCTTTTAAGAATCTAGTGATACCAAAAACTCACTTTTCATAAAAATGTCACTTACGTATCTTTTTAGTTTGTACGGCAGTTTTATTTTCTTCTATTTTCGCGAAGTGTCTTTTCAAATTTATGAGGAAGTTACAGAGTTATTTCTTAGAACAGCAATAATGAGAAGCAAAGAAACTTGTTCTATTTGCCGAATTAGTAACGCATAATATAGACTGAAGCTGAAAATCTCAATTTTCTTGTAATTTGATGAAGAATGGCCAAAGGGCTCACCCCTCATGGCACCTGGTTACGGCCATTGTCTTGAGACAGGTCTCCGACTCAGGTGGGCAAATAACCATCGTTTGCTAGAGCGTAGTAAAGATTCGCGGCCGGATCCTGACGACAGTTCCTCGTAAAAAGTGTTTTAGGAGCTCACTCTCATTGCGCCTTTTAGGGGTAGCGAGTTTCTACTCATACTGGTCCTGCTCTGCGAATAATGCAAATAAGCTAAGACCCCCCACGAGCTTTGTAATGAGGCGATTTAGCTACGAAATCACCGGTAAAACTATTCGTCGAAAGAAAAGGGAACGCGGAACGTCTTTTGGAGGATGAAATGTCAGACCACTTCCGACTCGTCAAATTCAGCCATGGCAGATTTGCATGAAGGGGTGCAGGGAGAAGACAGGAACGAGCGTGAGATGCTGTTAAATGATTCGACGTTGACGTCGGAGGCGTGATGTTGCTAGTAGGTTAACAAAGGATTCAAGGGAATGGTGTCGTCGCAAAGTGTTCGATAAATCTTTTCGTGTTGATATTCGGAGACCTCTCCCCAATTTCGATGGATACTGGTTTCGTTTTTGTGGTGCTATATGGTTTATAAAGTCGATGATGCGGAACGTCCTTTATTTTTATGAAAATGACTGAGATTATGGTTAAAAGGATCCTTATCTTAAAAAAGTGATGTGATACCATATACGAGTACCTCGAGAATATTGAAGACATTTTTGTGATTACTTTCGTTGTTACGAAACTTATTGAGATTCTTGAAATTAGGCAAGGAATTACAAGTTTTTACATTTCAGAAATTGAAAATTCTTAACTATTTTACATACTTCTGATTGTCATTGGAAATAACAAACAGGATAATACCGTGACAAGTTCTATTTAAGAGATAATAATATAGGATTAAAACTCATAAATGATTAGAGAAGTATGTGCTGTGTGCGCATGTACACAAACTGGTCAATAAATAATAAATTGAGCATCGTTACTATCTGCATCGATGTCGTTATCTACCATTTAATGATGCTTCGAGGGATCAACTTGAAACCCACGTGTGGAAGAGTGCGTCGATTACAGCGTAGCTCTGGTCATTCAAAACGAATATACTGTACTATATGTTACACTCAACGAACGCACTTGTTTGTCATATCTTGCGTGCCACTTCCACTTGATGATGAGATGTGGTTGCGCATGTGTGTCCGCATATCATCAACACAGATATGATCGGTGAATCTCAAACATCAGAAATACTTCAGTGATGATATCCATCCAACGCTACGTGTAACGTAACGCCAGCAATGAAAATTTCTGTGAAAAGTTCTTTGAAGAGATGAGACGTGCCAGAGTGTGAGTGGTTTGCACGACAAAGCGCGTAGGTGCACATCGGGGAGATTCTCTCGTCGAATCAATTCGCAGATCGGCATTCGCTTTCATTTCTATATCTACCTTCTCTATCGTCCTATTATCCATATTCTCCCTTCTCGCACTTCTCTTCTGCTTCGCTTTTCACCAGTCATGAACCACCCTAACCACCGTCGACGTTTGATATTGAATAATACATATGTATATAGACTTGCTGCTTGCACATGGCTATACGGAAAATACGATCGCACTCAGTTGCGTAAGAAGTGAATTTCATATTCTATGTTGTTCCGAGACTCTCAAAGAGATCCTGTCTATTACTTAACCATCCACGACACTACACGGTAAAAAAGTCACCCAAGTTATTCATTCTATATAGATACTCAAATAGATGACCAATAAGTGTAGATTAAAAAATTTCAAAGGAATAAAGATATTTTTAAAGCATTTAAATTGAATTCGAAAAATTCAAGTGCACTCGTTTACTTACATCACTAACTTTTAAAGATCCAATGCTTTTTTTAATTGTTCATATGCTCAGCCTTTTATCAGAGAGCTTGATAAGAAGTGATTCATTAGAGAATTCTTATCGAGAAGAGCTTCTTCACTTACTTCTCATTAATCAATTTGAAGTGGTTCGATAACATGGTTCACAAGAGGCGAGTGAAGTAAAGGCAAGACACTAATAAATCCAGAAGAGGTTGCGCACTGTAGGCGTTAATAACGATTTAAAAATGCTTGAGAGACTTCAGGATGCATGGTATCTTGACTCCTCACGTCCCAACCACCCTCTGTTTCGCTTTGGTGTACCTCTCCACCCTTTTTTCTCTTTCTCTTGCTTCCTTTATAAACCATACAAGAGTACAGCAAACCACGTCAAGTCTCTTAGCACTCTTCCGAACCAACCCCATGTAAAATTCTCCCCAGGATTGCAACGTTCATTCCTCCCTCGACCTACACACGTGAAGAGTTCGTGTAAAGTAGTTCCATATGTGTTTCACCAGGTCAGGTCAACGTCCTATCCCTTTCAGGAAGCATCATGCAACGCAATCCTTCAGATATTGCGCGCACTTCTTCTGTATTTCTGCAATGGTGAGCCATTGGCGTCCACCTTCTGCCATGCTCTCCCCAACTCGTTACGACATTTTCCCTCTCACTCTCTGACTTTTTTTCTCTTTCTACAAGTTTCCACGACCTCATACCTTCGAGGTGGTGTATATGAATTCTTCAAGTTTTTTCCAACTCTTTGAATTCGTTTCAATGTCATAAATTCTTTACAATTCACAATTGAATCCTTTTGAAAGGCTTTGAATATTTTTTATTCATTCACCTCTGAATTCTTTTGAATTTTTTCAATGCTTTAGAATTCACCTGGTATTGTTTCATTCCGGTAAAATAAGTCGCAGCCATTTTAGATCTCAAGTTTCGACTTCACGGAGAAAAAAGAGCTGCTAAACTAACACAAACGGTGATAGTATGGATTTTCTGTAATGTTTACAGAAAATCAGGTATGATTTACCGGAAATTTCTGAAAAATGTACAGAAAATTGTGAATAAAGTTGCAAAATACTCACAAATTCTGTAAAGATTACAGAAAATCTTATAAGCTTTACATAAAAAATCTGCTGTCACTATATTAACTGATTTTTGTAAAATTTGTTGTAAAATTAACAGATTTTTTTCTCCATGTTGTATGTCTCGGAGAATAAAGGTCCGCAATAATGTCTTAATCACTATGATCAAGTATTTTCCACATAATTAAATGGTGTCCTAGGTGTATTTTTCTTCGGGCGAGAAGTTTGAGAGGTTTAGATTAGAATTCACTTCAATTCGTTCTGTATTCACAACTCGAATATGCTTCGGCGATTTTCCTGCCTATCCTTGTATTCTCCTTCTACAATTTGACAATTGGGTAAAGATTGGATTTTCCTTGAATCAATTCCGTAATTTTCAGACAAGATCTATAGAAAAAGGATTTTATTTGCAAGAATAAGCTTGAAAGGCTCCTAAACATTTTTGAAATCCAAAAGAAAATTTTTGTAGAGGTGCTCTCTCAATCTGAGTTAGTAAGAATTTGACTTGTAAGTAAATTAGAAGCCTTAAATTTGACTATTGAATTAGTGATTTCTCCACTTTCTACTAAAAGTAAGAATAACTTACTAATCTATGTAGTAGTTTTAATTACTAATTGAATTGTTCACAATGAATTTTATTGTTCTTCGAACATAAGTAACGTGAAACTTTTTTATGATTTTTAAACGATTTTATGGAATTTTAAGATATTTTTAAGCATTATAATGAAATTTAAAAAAATTTTATGAGATTTTTAGGTATTTTAGAGTTTGTTTTTTTAAAGATTTTGCGAAATTGTAAGGGATCTAAAATTTTTGAAGGTATTTCATTGTATAGAGATACTAACTTTATGCATGAGCGTAAGCGCATAAATTATCAAAAGTTAAAAACTCAACAGAATTGATTTTTTTTTCTAATAATAATAGCAAATTTAGGTGTTTTTTTGAGCATAATTTAAGGTTTTAAAAAGCATAAAGTAGGTAGGAAGGAATTAGTAATTTTTTACTAACTTATAACAAACGATTTCTCACCATTTGAATGATTAAGAAACACTATTAATTAGTAAAATTGAACTAATTCAGATTGAAAGAGTGAAACTTTAGAAAAAAGTCTTTGTTTGAACCACCCTAGTATATCTAAATCCGCCAAAAATGATAATCATAATTACTGGATTTATTTTCATCACTCATTAGATTATTTATCGCACCAGTAATTCTACCATCCCACAAACAAGTTTCTAAAGCAAGGTTAAGCTATATTAATGAGATCGTCCTACCCTTTTATTGAAAAACTATATAGACGTGTAGAAAGTCGATCTATAATGCATGTGGACGAGACCCGTTAATACGTGACGCTGAACCCCAATGGATATTGGAGTGCGTTGATCCGGTCAATGCAAGCGATGCAATGAATGCGCTAAGTGCAGTCTTAGTAAAGTGGCAAGGGGAGGTGGAGGATAGTGGTTAGCGAGGTTGGGTAATGCGACATGTAGGGGACGGTACCTCTGACGACTATACATTATAAATATACCACTATTCACCCTGCTTATTACTTCCTATGGTACCTGGGTGGAATTTCGTTTTCAAAGAACGGCCGTTAACGTGCGTGCCGTTTGCGTTTGAGAGTAGTAGTTACCCACAAGTTCATGTAAAAACGATTAACCCTAGGCAAGGGAGACTATTAACCTTTTTCGCCTAGTACTGAAGAAAGGATAAGAATAAGAATTTTAGTATAAAAGGATTGTCGGCAAATTTACGTATTTATTTTCTTATGCTTATTGAAGTCATCTGAGGTCAACCAGAGTCGAAATTTTGAACCTCTTTTAACCCTCTAATTTATCTATGATGGTGGAAAGAATGGAATATTCATTTATGGACATGAATTTTCGTTACCATAATTCTCCTTATTACCAAATCATCATGTAACAGATATTCGAGAAAGCTCATTTGCCCTTAGGAAAATCAGGAATTACAATAGTGTCCCGAAATCCAAATTAGGCCAATCAGAATTTCCAATTTAAATTCTGTCATTACTGTTATATGTTGACTGTTCCTTCAGGCTAAGGAAATTTCTGTTACATGATGATTTGGTGAAAAGTAAATATTATTGCAAATAGAAATTTGTTCTCTCAATCTGAATTAGTTAAATTTTAATAATTAATAGTAGTTTCTTACTAGTTCAAATGGTGCGAAGTAGTTTACTATAAATTAGTAAAAAGTTACTAATCCCATTAGTAACAAGGAGAAACTAAACGAATTAGTAACACTATTCAATAAAATATCTTACAAAATTTAAGATAGTCACATTCTTACTAATTCAGATTGAGAGAGTAGAAATATAACTGAGGTACTCTCTAAAATTGAACCAGTGGAGTTCACTGAGAATCAGTGAAAAGTCACAATTTCATTGACTTTTTCACTAATTTCCAGTAGACTTTTCACTCACTTGACTTTCCTGCTGATGTTTCATCATATCGATTAAAAAAATCTTCTCTAAGTGATTTACGATAAGGAAGAGATTTTTAAGATCAATGCTTAGGTGTTTAAGGGCCAGATGACTCAACCAAGGGCTCTTGTTACTCGCGAGAATATCCGCGCGATTCTATGGTGCAGGATTAACAACCGGATAATGAAGTCAGAGGTTCATGCCCTGTGAAATTGCGTTCACTCACTCGCCATTCGATTCTCGCGTTGATTGCACAGTGGACCGAAGTGCAACGCCATAAACCGTCCCTGTTCAGCTTCACGAGTATACGAGATAACGCAGTGGGCTTCGTCCGAAAATTTTCCAGATTTTCATCAGGCCGCTCTGCAATGACACGCTTTATATAGAGCACCAACACTGCGACAACGGAATGCTTTAAAAAGGAATGCGTTTCATTTCCGCGAGCTTGTGCGCTATTCGCACCAATCCTGATATTCACATTGTACTGTTCTGATATTTCAGTTTTCAAACTCTATTTGATGAAATGGATCGTTCAAAGAACCATTTAGTATAAAATTAAATTGAAGTTCCAATAGTGAATATTTCATATTTCCAGGGTACACAATTTTTTAATAAAAGTTATTATACTTTGAAAACTTGAAAATATGTATATCGCTGAGGGACATTTATGCAAGTATTGAATCTAGAATATTGCTTTTTCCACGGAAATCTGTAATCATCCTTAATACCTTGTACTACGAGCCACGCATTCCATTTGTCCCACTGAATATTTGAACGATAAATACATTGGTCATCAGTGAACAAGTGCAGACGGGGGTCGACGTTCATGATACGCTGAAATCGATGTAGGGTTTTTATTACCAATTCATCGCGTAGCCAATAACGAGTGAATGTTGATGCGACCATCGAGGACAAACTGGTGCGACATCGTAATTCCCTCGCGAAATCGGCCCAGAATTTAGATATACCTCGCAACCGATATCAAACCGATATCAACTGATATAAACCTGGCGTTGTGGCTCGGATTTATTTCGGCATCGTGGTAAACAAGCTCGTTCATCACCGCCCTAGGACGAAATAACCGAAAGTTACTCCATTTACAAGGCGTAATATACCGACTGGCCAGGGGGTCACAATGCAACGGGGATGTATAAGCTATAAGTGAATTTTGACGCCATGCAGTCAGTGCTGTAACGCGTTTCAGGGATGCAACAAATGCATAGCTCGGTAGGTAAAATTTGGAAGGGGCGTTGGTATGCCGAGGGTTACACACAAAATGCCATGCATCCACGAAGCAATATAGCCATCATAACTCTGTTAACACCCATGATCGCTTTCAATCCACATAGTTCATCATCCCATATTGGCTTCAACACAGATCGACCGCCTACTATGCCATGCAATGTATAGACGGGAAACGCGACACGCTTCAAAATCATCATTTGAGTCGCGAAATCATCGGCTTCGAGTATAGCAATCATCATTAACTGCCAGTATCCCTTTTCCCCTCGTACCCCTCTCTCATGCATAAACTCCCCAGAGAAACCTTGTTCTAGGGCGCTTGCTGGTTGGCGATGACGTGATTGCTATGCATAAATTCATCACATCCTCCACTTTACACGGATACTGTTTTATTATCAGTTCTATTCTCCCTTTTTTTATTTGTATTTATATCATATATCAAATTGTATTTTATGATTTTACGATTCAAGTGAACTTATCAAATGTTGAAGTGATGCCTTAAAAGTATTATAATTTTATATTGCATTTTGTTTTGTAAGTAATGTATTGTAATAGATTTTTATCAATTCAGATTAGAGGTAGTTAGGATTGTTTTTTTTTCAACCAGTCGATGCTACGGAAAAATCTAAAAATGTTGTGAAACCGTATATCACAAAGATTCAAATATTTGTTTTTCAACGTTTCTCATATCTTTTTCTGTCGTCTTCTAATGATGAGGACTCTGCTGTGGAGTTGATTCAAGAGGAAGGGGAGAAACGCGAAACTGGATATGCACGAAGCTGCTTCGTAAAAAAACATGAAAAAGGGGCTCGATCCTTATGGCAATGAAATATAAATGGGTCATTCGAAATGTTTCTCAGATTTCAGACGAAATCCTGCCCAGCTAACATATATTCGGCAACTTGACTTGGAAATCGAATGAAAATTGTGAGTTGAAAATTGACTGCGAGAGGCACAATTTTTGCCCCACGTGCATGCATCCACATCGAAATTTAGTGATGTTCACTTCCAACCCTTCTATTATAATCGTGCTCTGACTCGAATGAGATAAGGAATTAAAAAAAGAGGGGTTTACATGGTTTATTGCGAATTAAACGTAAAGCCACCAGCCGAGAAAAAATACTAGGACATAAATGCAGATAGAGTCGAGGACTGAATGCATAAAACCGTGTTGTCCCTCTGCCTTTACCCTCGGACCTTTGCTGAATGCGATTCACTTCGTACGCCCCGTGATCGTATGAGCAGTAATATAGCGATACCGATGTTTAGTACTCACATTATGGCTGCCAATGTTTGACCACGGTTGATGCCAATGTTTGCGGAATAGCCACCACAAAATAGCAAAGCGTGATTGCGATATCGAAGCGATTGAACGTTAAGATACTGCAGGTGACATCAAGATAATGATCTACCGAACCTCGATTTGCTTGATTGGCACTCTAATCAGCGGGAGTAATATGCCATCGGCAAGTTTCCAACTGAAATTCTATAAATGAAACGTCCCATAATATGGAAACTGTCGTAAACTGAATGATCTTAATTTCTATGCATAGCATATTCAAAACATTATCTCGATTTAATATAAACTAAGTTTTTCAAATATCGATGAAAGATTTCCCTTTTCGCTCTACTAGGTAAGAAGGAGTGCATTATTCAAAGGCATAGAATGGCATTCCGCATGCTCTTTATGGAATAAAACCTGTTTCGCTTGAATCCTTTTGAATGTGCAGAAATGTGAAGGCATTAA
>JAUESI010000018.1:11695307-11743429 GCA_032275145.1 Synergus laeviventris | reverse complement strand
TAAAAATTCCACGGCTGTCCACGAAGGGGGGTGTGGGGGTTAAAAAGTGGTGAAAAATTGTCCACGTGGTTTATGGAATTTTGATTAATTTTCAGGAATATCAAGAAATATTAAATGACTTTACGAAATTTGAAGGAATTTCATCAGATTTTGAATGATTTCAAAAGGATGTTAAAGAATTTGATAAAACTTATAGAGAATCCTGAAATTACGCAAATTACAAGTTTTTATACTTCAAAAATTCGAAATTCTCAATTTTTTAATATACTTTTGAAATTCCTTAAAACATTTGTAAATCCTTTGATTTGAAATTGCTTACGATCCTGTGGATCTTTTTAGCAAAAAGTGCAGTGGAAAAACGAAAAGTTAATCGCGCGCCAAACGCGCGGATTATAATTGCTATAGTTCAAATAAATAATTCATAAAAATGCAAAACGTATGAATGAGGAACCTGTATATAATTGTTTATTTAACTGTAAAAACATATACAAAAGTATAAAACATTTGGGCTTGACGCGTCAAGGGTAGCTTGAACTATTAAAATTTTTACCCCTTTTGTACCTGAATAGTATTTCTCTTTACTTGAAGATCCTAAACTTAATGATTCAACGTTGCACTTCAAACATGTTTTTTTCATGTTAAAAGTTTTTATATAATTTAAATTTATATGAAATAGTTCTGGCACTTATTTAATAATACTTGTCACATATTAATTGTGCTTGTTGTCACATTTCTTTGATAGTTACGCAACTATAGCAGTTTTTTTCGTGAATAAGCCGCAGAGACATCAAAATTAAATATATGTATATTAAAATTGTAAGTCATAAAATTTTCAGATTACACCGTATCCATATTTATTACACTATTGTTGAAGAATTTAATTGTCCAATAAGAAAATATTATTCAACACACGTGTTCTCTGATGTACCTTCACTTTTCCATGTCATAAGCATGCATGAGTTACAAATGTGCCTTCTTGTAACAGATGCCGCGATGCGGGCGTTATCGCGCCACGGAATCTATCATGCTCGGTTACGCGTTTTAGATTATTACTCTAGTTGGTGGTTATCATTTCACTTTTAGCGGGTCAGCGCCAGTAATGAGCGGAGGGATGCAGAGAGTCCCTTCGACCACCCGCGGAGCAATTGTGTTACTTGTAATAGCTTTTCGCTCCTATGGCGTCAAACGGAAGTTGCGACCCTAGTCTTCTTTACGATTCAATGATTACCACATTATAGGATCTAACCAATTGAAATCTCGCGCTGACGCCTTGCAATTTTACACCGGCATGCGCGCGGCAGTAGTTTTTCACACTCACAATCAAAAAAATATTTGATTGATAAACAGTATTTTGGTTGGATATCAATCCTACATTTTACTAATTGTTACATAAACTACAAAATTTTGAATTCACTCTTTTGGTTGATTCGTTACGTTTTCAAGACTGAAAGTATATGTAATGAGTTTTTCGTTAAATGGAACATACGGTTTAAGTACAATAATTTATTCCGCCCAGTTTTTATCACGTCAATCTACTCACACGGACGTTTAATAGAATTATCCATTCAGAATGTTTAATAGGTAATTAAGTTATGACGCACAAATTTTAATTACTGATGATAATGAATTTAAATACCGAATAAAGGCCCAAGTAGATAAGGGAGTGTTTTATATCATAGAGTCGCTTCACTTTTTGGATTGACTATAAAGTCGTTTCACTCATAAAACTATGAGAACGTTATAAAACTCCGATGACTCGTGAAATCTCTTAGAATTCATGAAAATCCAATGGATATTTTTAATTGTCCTGTGATATACGTCTTTAGAAAAGATATATTGATGACTCGTGAAATATGCGGAAATGGAAAATGAAGACACGAACGTTAAAAAGTGGCCATCGACTTCAGGTTACAATGGCGATGAACCGTCAGGTATTCGGAAATGAAAAAAAATAGCGGAAGTCAATAAATTAATATAAATAATATCATATAACGTCAATAAACTCTTACAATGTCTTTCCAATTGATAAGAGCAACAGAGTCTATTACAATGTTTCCCGCTCCCTGTAGCGAGCTCGTATTATTGCTAGCAAATAAAAACAACTAATTTTCTATGCATTAGTATAAGTGAATTAATGCAATGTGTAAATGATTTTTGACTCGACATAAAGTGGCATGACAAAACGGAAGGTTACGACAGTGACGCAAGGATGAATGCTTTAGAGACACCCCTATCGCGCCACGTGACCAGTCAGCCATACTGTATTTTAAAATGCGCGGGAAAGCTAGGGTAGCGTCGCGGAGACATCGAGGATGACATGGCGCGGGTGAAAAAGGGGAGGGGGTGAATTAACGATTACAAAAAGCGTGCACGTCACGCCTGGTAGCAAAATGGTGTGTGACTAATGCGCGATTCTTCCTGCACTCGAGTCTGAAGAGCGACACTACCTACTAGAAAATCATTGGCATATTGTTCGAACCATTCACAGTGTTACCCTTCGATAATTAATGGCGGGAAGCTATTGCATATTAGCTGGTCTCGCTTATAGTGGCTAGCTCAGTTTGGCTTATCGCTTCATTGATCTCGGTATGTACAAATGTAGATACGATAAAAATGTTATGCTTGATGCCATTCGCAATGGAAATGTTCCTTGTCAATCACTGTTCTAGCCCCCTTCATGAGGGTAGTCTCCCACGATTTCAAGATTTGGATGCCTAATGTGAAATCCATGACGTTTAGTATGAAGTTTCGAGTGGTACTTTGGTCATAGAAGAGTTTTTGTACACCCTATGCGGCGGCATAATCAAAACGCGCTTTACTTCTCTAAAGTAATTCGTTACAGTTACTCTTATGTCAAGGAAAAATTAAACCTTTAAATCCTTCCGTACTTTTTAAAATGCTTGAAATTTAGGTTTTATATATAAAAGGCCTTGTCAGACATGTGTGCAATCCATCAGGGTTTTGAGTCAAACCCATGTGTCAACAATGCAGGAGTTTCAGCTATTATCTACCAGAGTGAACAATAAATTATAAATTAAATATAACTCTCTGTTGCGGAAAATTGTTACGATTTCTACCTCTATAATGTTTGCATTTCTGGCGCTCAATGTGCTTCATCGCCGTGAAATAATTCCAAATTATTTGAAATAATATTGGATTATGAGAGAACGATATAATTCTTGCTTTATTAATCTGTACTCTGGCGTTTTTATTTACTTATCCATATAATAGTCTATATATTCCTCTGCAAATTGAAGTAAAATATTGAGTCTATACTCATTAAATTATTATAGGAGAAAAACATGCAATTGTTGATGCTTAATGTTCCTCTACTTTGGAAGTTTTATTTTCAAGCAGAGTAAATTACGGAGTTGCTCTCCTCGTTCAGCTCCAGTAGGAGGATAAAGTACGATTCGCTCAGCGAACTTTATTAATCGGTAAAGGGATTGAAAAGATATCACAGCTTACGACTTCCGTCTTCTTTTTAATAATTAGAAACGTTCTGACGCATAATAACAATAATGCCGTGTGCTTCGAATGCCTGGGGATATGCCATTTGACATCAAAGTGACGCCCCAGCCAGCATGCAGCGGGGCACGACTAATGAGATTCACTTTACAGTTTACCCTTGCGATGCCTATCCTGATGCACAGAAGATTCTATGCCGCTTACATAATACGCCATCATGATTTTGAAATTCATTTCAAACGCAAAGGGTTTCAATTTTTCCGAAAGCTAAAAACTATTTTATTTGCATCATTATATTAATCAACAGATAAACACAGAAAGAACAGAAGGGAAAATTTCTTCAGGGTAAATTTCAAGTGCTAAAGTTAAATTTTTTCGCATCGAAATAAAAGAAGATACAATAAGTTGACATTTATCCAACCCTTAGTTTTTTTTTGTGAAGAATACATTTGATTGATGGTTAAAAAGACTCTTTTGCAGGAAATACTATAAACTATAAGTATAACCACTTTGGGAAATGACTGAAAGATAAGAAAAAATATGTATTTTAATTTTTATTTAAAAAGTTTTTATTTATTCTAAACTTGGTTTATTATTATTATTTCTTTCTTAGAACCAAGAAATTTTACAAAACAAACCGAGGCGGAAATTTTTGAGGCAGCAGAAAATTTACAGCTTCGTTACCATCAAGATTTATCAAAATAATTCCCTTTGCAATTCATTTTATAATAGATACAAATAAATAGTTGACAAGTTTTAGCGCGCCTATATACGACCCGCGATTTGTTCGTAGCGCTACTATACGAATACCCGTACAATAGAATTTTTTAATCTTAAGAAAAAGTGGTCTCAAAAATTTCTTAACTGCGATCTAACTTTTTGAATTTTTATCCACATTGGCTGGCTAACGAACTTGACTTTCATTTTAGGACACTGAAAAAGTACACCAAAAAGGTCAATCCAATCAGTTTAAAAAAATAAGATTGAAACAAATCAATGAATTTATACATAAAATTCTATTTTATTAAATATTATATTAACTATTCTGAATTATTGAAAGATTAATGATATTAAATTTTATACCTCGGTCCGCAGATTTTTTGGCTTTAAAATTTTGGTTTCGTCGTTTTAAAATTTTCAAAATGCTCCAACTTTTTGAATTTTTATCTAAAATGGCTGGCTAACGAACTTGACGGTCGATTCTTTCCACAAACCAAAAATTTACAAACACGCATTCGTAAAAATATATTTTTCGGGTTCAGGGGGTCACAAAACGTGGACATTTGACAAAAACGAGAGAGGTCAAATTTTACACAAAATAAAACGTAATAAAATGTTCTTGTTTTAATAAAAGGCGTTATGCTTTCGACACGTTTTTGTAATAATCCCATTCACCGCAAATTATCTCTTAAGTGTGACTTCACATCGAACAAAGGACAATAAAACATTTGAATGCGTGACATAAATTTATAAAATCGTCTTCCACGCACGTTATACTGATTGCACATCCGTTTCCGGGGCATAGCTTGTAGTTATTTTATTCCGTGCCATTATAAAATCAACCCCATGAGAGAAGCATAATATTTATTGCTGACTTCCGTTCAATTAAGGGTTGTCAGGACGTTTATAAATAGGGGTGCTGAACACTCTATTGCAGTTGTCGATACTTTGAAAAATCTATGCCTTGTGTGAATGAGGGATCATGGGTTAGGTGTCATTCATCTGTTCTCTAACTGAAGAATTTATTGTTATGTAAGCATATTTGCCACGGGTTTCCCACTGCTTTAAATCAGTTAGTGACTAGATTACTTGTTGATTGCTGATTCAAATTCTCATGAAAGAATCTATGGCCCAATATTTGGGATACTTTCTATTTGTTTCACAATTATTATCCAAGCGGAGCAAAAACCGATTGAAGCCTCTGCATGATTTTCTCTCTTTTTTCACTTTTTTGTTACTTTGCTTGAAAAAGAAAACCTAATTTATAATTGTACTATTTTACAAGATTTACAATTGAAACGAAAATAATTTTTAATTTACTATAAAAATAAAAAAGCTGAAAATAAAATAAGTTATAATTTGCAATACTTTAAAAATATACTAAATCTGGATAGGTATTGCTCATATTTAGTAAATCACTGTTAAATTAAGTGTTGTTATTATAAAATATTGTGAACAAATAAATATCGTTAAACTGTCAAGAAACTAAATCTGAATAAAGACAAGTGTCAAATATATTGCGCCTAAGTTATGTATGTACTCTCCGACGGACCCGACATCACGGTCCCATGGTGTAATGGTTAGCACTCTGGACTTTGAATCCAGCGATCCGAGTTCAAATCTCGGTGGGACCTAACTTTATTTCTTTTACTATTTTTTTTTTGAAATTTTTATTTATTATACATTTTTAGACTTTCACTCTAAAATTGTTTAAGAACTAAAATATGAATTAATAATTTTTTCAACTAATTCAATTAGTGTTCAACTAAAGATGGTTTTTTTTCGAAAGTTTCTAAAATACTTTATTAAAATATACACCTTCTGTCAGCGCTGTTATCACCCAGTACATCTTTTTCACCTGAAAATTAAAAACATAAAACGGTAATACAATGGATACAATGGAATGTCTAGATAAAAAAACGGGTCCCCTATGGAAGTCTCTATTATAAAAAAATGTGATAATTTTAACCAATTTGTAATACACGTGTCTCTCTATAGTTGAGTAGTGCTTACAACAATTAATTTCCCATTTATACATCTCTTATCTTTTCCCAATATATACACTAATGCATACTAATAGTCTAATATCAGTTATACTTAATCATTATAGAAATGAATTTTTATAATTTGGATAATTGGTACCATGATGTATCACTATTATACATTGTTCAGTGAATGCTATTTTTCGATCAAAGTAAGAATCCTTTTTTTATTGTAATTAGAAAAAGTTTCCGAGTCCATTAGCATGTAACCATTAATTACAACGATGTAACGGATAAATCGTTCATTGCGTAATTATTCATCCATTACTCAGGTAATGTACACGAAGTCGTTACACTTTTATCGTTCGTTTTCACGAAACCACCGATTCGACGATTGAGCCCGTCTGTGCATGAAGGCTTATCTCTCGAATCAGACTTTTTATTGCCGTGAGCTTTATTTCTTCATATTTATGTTTTTTTGTATGAACGTGAAATGTAAATTATTGTGACAAAGCGAAATTGCTGAAATCCGTAAGTCTGGATTGCATTGTTGCTGATCATATCTGAGTATAATAAGTGCGAATTAAAGCTAATATGGGGGTTGATATTTTTTCAGGTTAACGCACCTGCAAATATAAGTAGAGATATAGATTATAAATGAAGATACTATGGTATATTAAGAAGTGTTTCGCATCAATTATAAGGTTGTAGTTCAGTTATATTAAAAGCAAAATAGAACCCCCTCCCTTCTCGAATTATAATCCTATTCTAAAATGAGCGCATGGCGTCGTTGCGTAAGTATCGATGGTATTATCATTAGTTACCGACTTTATGAGAGAAACATTTTTTTACGAAGTTATGAGTTCTTGAATTTTGAAATAAATTGATAATATAAACTGATATCGTTTTCAGAAATGATCCAAATATTTATTTAGTGTGTGATATTTTTTTAAAATAAACTTTATGATTTTGTGATATAAATTTCCCGACAGTTTGCGAGAAATGAAGAAAACTTATATCAGAATCAGAAAGAAGAAGATAAATATCTGTATTATAAATCATAAATCTATCTACATTATCTGTGTTATCTATCTAGAAACGTCTATATCAATAGGTTATAAAGTATCACAATCATAAATATAACACCTTAAACGAAAGGAAGGCAGATTTGTGTAGAGAGGAAAATTAAATTAAAATTGATTCATATTTTTTACGCAATGTAGAGAATCTTATAAAATCCCTTAAAATCTTCAGAAGTCTTTTTGAACTCATTCTGTATGCGTAAAGTTATACATTCACTTCGTGATTTCGAGTTTACAGCAGCAGTTTTCACGATAGAATTCAATTCATGGTTAAAATGAAACTCTTGACAATTATTAATAAAGGCGCGCTCATAAAATTCTAGTTTTAAAAATTAGAAATTGATGCATCTGGATCATCTGTGTCGGGTGTTTCTTCTCTTTCTTTCCTGAGAGTAATTTAATTTCGCAGCGAAATACTAGAGAATAAAGGAAGCAATCAAATCAAGACGGATTTGCCCATGTGTCGTCAAAATCTACAATTTTACCACTGTGTACACCGAGTTTCTCGCAATTGCTGCTTTCATTCAACGCTGCTTTATTTTTCTCCGGTTAAGTCGCATAGGAGTAAAGCAGCTTTACGATCGCCTAGATTCGTTATATTCAGGTAGACGGAATAACGCATGTCTGGCTAATATTTATACCACATAGGAAAGTATTTACCCTCTGTATTGGCAATACGAGTTAAAAATAATAACGACAGTCCGGATGGAAAGGCGATAGAAACTCGTGTTCTGTGAATGTAAAGATAAATGCGCTTTCTGTCGGGGTACGTGCTATCTATTCGAAGCTGGAATGCGTCGGAACTTTTTCATTTTTTTCCCCATTTTGCGGATATCTGCAATTCTACATACAGCGCTCGTTTAATGGCTTGCGTTTATGCTGCCGCTTACGTTGTTTATACGTTTCTGTCACCTCGTTAGTCCAAACATTTCTATTTGACGAAGCTATTCGCTGAATCAGGGGCGATGAAACATATTTTCTGATGCTTCACACAGATCTACATTTTTAAGCGGTTTCACAGCTATTACGGTAGTCATTGTTATGAATATTTTTGCATTTTTGACGTTTTTGTCAGTAATCAGTATTCATAGATTTATCAATATATCCAAATATTCGGATTTCTTTTAAATCTCTCTCTGTTCAACTGAATAAAGAAAGAACACATCATGTAGTGATGTGTTTAATATATTCACTGTTAGAATAATCTGCATGAAATTTAATATATTTGTTATTGGAATTCTTTCTTCTTTACAGAGTAGCGGCTATAACTTCAGCTTCATATATAAAAATCCATATCTCTATTGGTTTATATGAATTGTGATTACCTCTATTATATAGGGTATGTAGTCGATATTATAAAACGAAACACTTTGGGTCAGTATAAAATCTTCGGGAAATGTTCATTCCACCCGCTCGCAGTCCTATAATATTCTGAAATCCCGTCCAATCATACTCTGAGGGGTGCTAACCCATATTCTCGAGAATCATTTTTTGGATCAATGATTCCAGAAAAGAGTGGGATTTACCTATAAAATTTCCTCACTCGTTCAGGTGGAACTAGTCTATTTCTTCAGAATTTGCTTCTCTCAACACGGTCTGCCTCTCTTATATAATATGTAAAGCATATCATACAAGATGAAATATAATACTGTAGCTAATATAATATTGTAGGTATATTTTGGTTGAATAATGGGTTTTTTTTGTTTTTCATATTTATAGAAAACAAATAAAAACTATCATCTACTGCTGGGATGTTAAACTCCGATTTTTGGATCAGTAGTCTTTTCTATTGAAATATATCGATAGATCGATGATAATTTGAAAGATCGAAATCTCTCGTCTGATACCGCCTCTACATTAAAGTTACGGTGTTCCGCTCGTTAAGCGAAAACTTCCGAGGATCGTCTCGTCTGGCTCAAATTTAAATTGAGAAAGTATTTTACGAGCGCGCGAGAGTTTCACGGTGGCGTTTGTCACATCTTGATGAACTTCCGGTAACGATCGAAGGAAAATGTCGTCGTCATCGCGCGCTCGTTACTCTGAGGACTAGAGATGAGGAGAATATCTATCTCCAGGCTAATAATGAATGCGACGGTCATATTTATAGGTGAGTACAGCGAACAGTTTAATACTAATTAGAAAATTGGTGATACCATCCAATTATTAGTAATAACGAAAATCCCTGTTCGATATATAATATATATATTAAGAACGACAATACGCGGGGGTGGCTTCAGCAAAATTTATGATGATGGGATCGGTTTATGTGCTTCTCAAGAAACCTGTAGAATTTCACGCGAAAGCACGTGAATCTTAAAAAGTCTTGGGTAAATCTTTATTATTTTGTTCAATGGAGAAAAGGAAAAATACTCTGAAAAGTATTTCAATATACAGTTGTTGAGAAAGTTTTAAAACCCCCTATAACCACTATAGTTAATCTGGCTTTGTTTAATTCTCTTGGCATTTGTGCTTTCATTGCTTTTGGTCAAGAGACGAGATTCTGCCGATTAACGACAATGTTGAGCTTAAAGCTCTGCTCGGCAAATATGTCCTCTCTCATCTTCGAGGAGGAAAGCACATAACTAAGGTTGAATTCTAGGACCACGCAGGGAACTATAAAGCTGCCTGCTGCCTTATCCGGGAGATAATGTCCCAGCTACGAGATCGCTTGTGCTTTCTACAAATTCAGTAGCTTCGAGAAAGCCCTGGCTCGATTGGATAACAAACATTTTATTGAGTTTCATTTTCCGAGCCGAGAGCCTTTTGGCATTAAACCTTAACAGCTCCTTTGGCAATAAATAATATTATGCACACGGAAACTCCCGGTCGGGGTGCCGCGGGGCAATTAAATAAAATGTGATACCGCTTCGAGTTATGACTCGAATCTTTATAGTTTATGACCTCTCCGAATATATTCCTTAAATCCAGACGTAAAGCTCTCTTCATCTATATCTATATATGCAGCTCGTTTCTCTCACTCTTTACGCGTTTCTTTGCGAACAACGTGAAATTACGCCAAGTGCCCGATGTGGTCCGTAAAAGGAATGGAAATTACTCTAATTCACTCATATTTTCCGAGTTCGCCTCAAACAAAAGATCCGTTTCAACCTATTATCATTTTAAATGATTTGTGCATTGAGATTTACTTCTTTATATAGAACTAAAGAATGAGTAATCTGTAACTTTATAAGTCGATTTTTTATTATGAATTAAACATTTTTAAATATTATGCAAATATAGATATAGTAATTCTACTAATACAGTTCTACTAAACTCATAATATTTTTTGTATTTGAATATTATTAATTGTCCATGCAATGCTTGCTGCGCGTCTGCTCCTCGATATATTCTATTTGTCTATTCTACTTCACAAAAATTAAGAGCCTTGTCGTCCCGATAATAAATTCAAAACATAAAATTCACTTCTGTGCCCACTTCCGTCTGGGAAATCATCATCTGCACAATACTTTAGATACGAGAAGCAGCGTCTTGAGCCAATTTTAGATGCTCGTAAAAGTCCGATATTTAAGATTTACGCGCGTCATGGCAATTATAATGCTTTTTATTATCCAGCCCTCTTACCCCCTTTTTTCATGGAAGGAATATCATCCCTGGTTTGCTGCTAGCGATCTCAAAGCACACCCTCAAACTTATATCGTAAAACTGTTATTAGGGCCCCTCCACTCTTGATACAGGGGGGACGTTTAAATAAGACGCGAAATTTTTTATGCGCCTAAAGTGCGTGCTGCTTATAAAAGGTAATGTTCGTAAAACGAGTATAGCTGTTTGTCAACGGCAGCGTTGAACGGAAATGGGTTCACTTTCTGGATATATCGACGAATTACTATGCATTGTAGGCTGGTGCACAATGTTGATCTTAACTGCCACTAAACATTGTTTGTCTAGCAATTTTTAGAGGGATGTATATAAAACTGCCTTTTATGAAGTCTTTCCCGTATAACATAAAACTTTCCGCATGAATAATCCAATGAAGAAGGTTCGGAGTATTCTAAAAAAATGTTCTAAGGAAATTCCCAGAAGTAGGTAAATGTCCGGCATATAACAGGGGACATATTCCTATAAGGAAGGTTCAGGGAATTTTCGTGGAAGATTCTGTTATAAAATTTTAGGGAATATTGAGCGAAAATTGTCCCGGAATGTCCAGAAGATCTGTTAAAAATATTTTGGTCAAATTACATAGAGTATTTTATTGTTCTTTAAAGAGGCGATTTTCTTTTTCCGACCCCCTTTTGTTTAAAGTAACATTTTGCGCTTATCGTTCCGATTACATTTGTTTTGAAAGCACTTTTTTCCGTGAAATTGCTCGTTAATCCAAGTCAACATTAGGTATTAGAAACTTTAATTCGTTGAACGTGCGTAATTAAAGCTGCAAGCGTTTTGTCTCGCAGTAAAGTTGTTTAATGACTTCATGTAAAAATACCCGACCGTCTTTACGATAGCTATACCCCATTTTCATTCTCTTTTGTGCAGTGTAGAAGAGAGCCATAACTTTATAGTTTTATGTAAACTGTATCGGGCCATGAAACTCGGGCAGTACGTCTTTTTAATGGTGATTGGTGAGCATCATCGCATGGGATTTCTATGTGATCCAGTCAGCCTTGACACGCAATTCTTTGCTCCACTGCTTTATTCGTAAATGTGCAGATCGACATGTGTTTCCGGTATAAACGCACAATTCATCCCCCAGTCTAAAATTCTTCTATACACATAACACATATTACAAGATTCATTGTCAAACTGCAGTTTACACGTTCGAGCCTCGTATAAGTATTTATATTTTTTTATTTCATTCCGAATAAAACTTTTAACGATGTATAGTGTTAAGTTATTGAAATATCAGTCTCCACCATGATAAAGAAATGTGAACCTTTCAGGTGAAAAATATAGTATAGCATTCATCTCGCGTTACCTGAGAGATTTTCCAAGGAATTTCAAAATATTTTCAATAATTTAAAGAAATTTAGAATGATTTTGAAGGATTTCAAGATATTTGAAAAGTTAATGATTCACAACAGATTTTAAGAAATTTTAACGTATTTCAATAGATTTTGTGACATTTCATTAAATTTCAAGGGATTTCAAGGGATTTCAATATATTTTAAACGATTAAAAAAATGTTTAATTATTTAAAGGAGCTAAGAGGCATCCTAGCAGATTTTAAAGTATTTTAAATGAATTAAATAAAAGTCAATTAAAATTTTATTTTTCTTCAAATGAATGTTTTAATACATAATTTTCTTTTATCCGAGTATAACCGGGTCATGCGCTGCTCAACTTCCATTATCGAACAAGTATACATATTTTAAATGGTATTATCCTTTTCCCTTTTCTAAAAAAGATATGCCATTCAGGTAACTTAATTAATATCGCGGTCCTCATTATGCGTTACCTTTTACTTACTTAGCAACTTCATGCGTATTGCGTAAACCTTATTCGTCAATCATTTGGCGCAGATTTTGAATTTAATATGAAAGCCAATGAAAGAACACCTTAGAGAAGTCTCTCATATCGAAAATGAGAAAACGTCTTTTCCGAACTCCTGATTCGTCGTCGTGTAAATATTGATTGTACCAGTCGGAAATTCTGCGCGCTCATTTGAATTTGTTTCGTTAATTATTGCATGTAATCGAAAGGTCTATGTACAGAACGCGTTTGCAAGTAATCGAAGTTGCAAATAGTAATAAAGTAGAGAAAATTGTGTTTATAAATCGTGTCACATTTTCTACTGTGAAACGTTTACGCATTTACTTTTAAACGTCGCCAATTTCCAATAAAGACAATTAATCAAAGTGAGGGACAAACTTTCGATAATATCAGACTAGATCTTCGTAAAGATGTCTTTAATTATGAACAATTGTATTACAAAACAAATTAATAAAACTATTTATTTATAATTATTTATCGAAATTGATTGAACAATGTTGCCATTAGTATGTATACGATACATTTAATAAATTAACTCCTTTTTGTTTAATATTCATAAATTTTTGTTATTATCTATTAAATAAATCGATTGCATCGCATTCTACAAAATATCGGAAATTAATTTTAAGGCATTTATCACGACACTTTAATTTATCTCTAAACAACGCACTATTTTTATTTTCGATTTTATATAATGATTTCTGGTTTAAAATGTGCCTCCGTAATATATACTCGTTTAGAGACTGAGCCTTCAAGCCTTCGATAGCTCAGTTGGTAGAGCGGTGGACTGTAGTTGGTTGAATTTGAGCAGACATCCATAGGTCGCTGGTTCAAATCCGGCTCGAAGGAAAGATATTTTTTTTTGAAAATTTCTACTCTTTTCTCGATTACTGTAAAATAATAAGATTCTCATTAACTTATTCTCTTTTATTTTTAATTATCTTACTTAAATAAACATATATTAATTAAAATTGAAATTCCGGACGTCGGTAAGTTAGAGCGCTTTTGGGTAAACCTCACTCAAGTATTCCTGCATGCAAACTCTTTTAGTCTTTTTCGACTGATTTCACAACTGAAAGTGTGTAAATTATTATCAAGAAAAAGTTTCACAGATAAGTATATATATAAATTTTAAAAAGAAAGTATTCGAACAAAAATTGCGTAAAACGTGACTTTCATTGTATGAAATAAATAATAAAAATAATTTTAAAAGTGAAATACTTTAATAAATGTTTTAAACTCTATTTTTATATTTTTTTTAAATAATTGATCAAAACAACGTCTATCTAGTTATTTTGTTTGCTAAGATATGGAAAGAGAGAAAGCTTTCATACCGAGAAAAATGCCTTATACTCAAAAAATATATATTATTAATGAAATGTATACATCACTTTGCAGTAAATAAGAATCATTGAAAGAAATGAAGAAGTCGATTTAGATCTAAAGCCAAATATTCAATTTCAAGGCCATGTCAGGCATGAAATAAGGGTTTGTAAATCCCGACCACGTACAAGATTTTCCGTGCTCCTGCGGCAAAACAAATTTGTATAGGTTACAGATGGGGTGGTATCCCGCATACAAAGTCTCGCCCACTCGAAGCAAGATAAAATCCCTATTCCGAGTGCACGCACTGTTACAAAACGATAAAAATGTAATCTTCTCCGGGTGTTACTTGCAGTGAAACAGAGAAAGCGTTTCTATTCACAAAGAAGCTTTAGATTATTATAGAGATTGAGAAGGTGTGATTTTATAAACTTATAGTTTTTCAGTAACTCGCAACAAAAGTTACTGTCCAACATTCTCATTAAACTTTTTTTAAAATGAAATAGTGAGTTATTTATACTTAGATTATAACATTATAATTTCAAGTTGCTAATTGTAATTATAAACCACACGCGTGATTCCTGAAGATTTTCGAATTCATGATTTAATTTTGCATTTGTCATGCAGAACAGGCCTTCTCACGGCTCAATTGATGCGTTATAGGAAATTAAAAGATAGGAAACAGTCTGTGAATTATACTTTTTTACGATGTGTCCATTCGTGTCAAATCTCCCTCGTGAAATTCTGAATCATCTGACTCGAGATAAAATCTAAAACGATTTAACAATGGCACTTGTTCTTCTCAGTGTGCTGTCATTCGCCGACATGTAACGCGATTGCCGAGCGTAACGCGACACGCTGGTGTTTGTTTCGATTGCATTTTGCGTTAAGGGTGAAGGGCGAAGTGCAGTCACGAAGTGTTGGCAATGTTGCTGGTCCGGGGGTCCTGTCAGTCAAGGATCAACCATCCGTAAGGAAGGCTATTGTAGCGGCCAGAAATGGAATCGTGGTCGTTCCACGCTCCCGTTACGACGAATGATTGGATGCCAGTCGCGACGATTGGTACCCGTCAACTCGAAGAATATGCTGTGACTTGAAAATTAATTTGAGTGGTTTCCCCCAGAGCGATCGTTCTCGACGCCAAAATGCTGCTTCTGATTAATTGCTGATCGGCGGATTTCTTCTGAAGCGAGCAAAATATACACATTCCAGATTGTCGGAAACTCAAAGCCGGTGCAGCCCCTCTTTTCCTACCAATTGCGAAGGGGAGCTTTGATGTGGGATAATCGATTTCGCAAACATTTACTGCAAGATATAAAATGCCTTAAGTTCCATTTATTATATCATGTCATGTTATTAGAAGATGTTTACATCACACTCAGGAAAAATAGATATATGCCTGGGTCTCAATTTGTCTTATAATTCAGCTCTGCGAGTTGAAGAAATCAGGAAGATTCACTGACTAATGTTGAAGGAACTCAGTTTATCGTGAAAGAGATGCAAGGCAAGCATTTCCATGAGAGTAGTGCTCGGTGTATACTGTATACCAACAGCAAAAGACAAATTTTCATGAATATTCATGACCGAATATTTAACGAGACAGGTGATCGTCCGCAGGACTTTTGGGTTTCCGCGAATATTGTGTGAAGATAATGAGATCCTGGTTAAGTCTTCCATTAAGTCCTGCGGTGCATTGACATCAGGGAGGAGCGAATTAATGAGATAAGAGGAAGGGGGCGTTTTCAGTAACGAGCATTTTTATAACGAACTTCACTGCCAAAAATCTCCAGAGAATCGGGAGAATATTCAGAGAGGATATAAGCAATCTTCTGCCGGCAGAGTGAGCGCAGTTGCTTTGCTGTGGGGGCTTAATTATCTAATTAATTAACCTCAATCAGAACGATGAGTAATTTCTCGCTCTGTTGGCGCCTTTGCCAAAGAGACTTTCTTGTCACAGTGACTGCAGGGCAACTTACGCCTCGCTTCACAGGAAATCGATTAAGTTCCGATCCTAGTGGTGAATTTTTGGGGGAAGAAAGGATCTGCAAAGTGATAGTGACAGAGCTGTCCAAATCGAGAGAGAGAGGGGGGGGGGGACGAAAAAGGAAGAAAAAGAAAAAAGGAGATGAAATAATTACGATGTTTCTAACGATTTACACAACTTCCCGAGTAGAAATGTTGCCATGGCCATAGTATGGCGTTTCATCACCGATCGAAACCCTGCTATGGCGATTTCTATCCGGATTTTATGGTATTTATTAACTACTTTCTCAATTTGAATTAATTAAATTTTACTAATTAAAAGTAGTTTCTCATTAATTCAAATGATGCGAAGTCGTTTACTATAAATTAGTAAAAAGTTACTATTATAATTCTGTTAGTAACAAGGACGAACTAAATGAATTGGTAACTTCTTACTAAATGAATTAGTATAACACTATTTTATGAAATATTTTTTCAATTATTAGATCTCTTCAAATTTCGTAAAATCTTTTCAAAGTTATAAGAATCCTTTTAAATCGCAAAAAATTTCATGAGTAACATTCAAATCAGCTAAAGTTCGTTAAAATCTCTTTAAAATTGATAAAAATCTCTAAAATGTCTAAATATCACATAAAATTTTTTTTAATTTACCAATAATCTTTTAAATTCCTTTAAAACTCCTTAAAATTCCACAAAAAAATTGTTAATTCATTATAATCCCTTAAAAATATCTCAAAATTCGTAAAATACTTCGAAATCCTTGCAAATCTTCTAAAATCTGTTAAATAAAATATAAAAGCTAAATACTACTAAATAGATTATAGTAAATTATTCTTACTAATTTAAAATGTAAGGCTACTAATTTACTTATTCAAATTCGTATTAATTCATGTTCAGAGAGTACATATATCCAAAAATAAATATTATTTCCATAATTGACAATCATCAAAATATGTAATACATATTAAAGTTATTGTGATGGAAGTGTAACCTTAATTTTCGAATGTAATTGCAACCCCAGTCTTTTATGCATCTTGTAACTGCCGTTTTTGACGTGTCAAGTGTTTACTATATATATACAGAAGATTTCTGCCATTGTCGTTGCGGGGTTACGAGGGGGGTATTATGTTGGCAACTGTTTTACATAAACATCTCCGAGAGGCTAATTTCAGTTCTGTGCTCTGAGGGGTGAAAATGAAACAGATGATGGGCAGATTCCTTCAAGTGATACGATGTAGAAAGGACGAGTGTTTTTGCAATTGATTTGATGTTTGCTTTGCCTAAGTGTATCTATACCGCGGCGCTACCATTACAGCTTAAGCTAGATTTAACCCTGGCCCGGGGTATGTTTGAATAACTTCGTATTTAGTTAGTCAACCCTGCCCGCGAGGCGTCATGGGAAAGGACAAGTGGCCTGCCACCCTTAGTGTCTACAAGTACAGATCCGTATATTAAAAATTACAGGCAAAAGAGAACTTCCTATAATTATTAGACAATATATTACATTAAAGCTCAGTAGATCATTTTTTCAGACTTTATAATTTTTTTAATAGGCTTGCTCGCGCAGTTATATATAGAAATTCTTTCTAAAAGCAATATATATTAATTATTGAATAATACTGATTTTTGGAAAGAAAGGCTAACAGAAGTCTGCTTTAAGAATTTTTCATTCATGTATATTGTTTAATTAAAATTGTTAATGTGTTGAAGCTGAGGTGTGTAATTCTTAATGTCACTGCCTGTACATCTGCTCAAACATACAAATGTGTACGCACGTAATTCTGCATCAGTGCATACCTACGTAACATCATCGATCGGCATTAGGGCCTTCATGTGCTAATCACTGTTTATTTAATCAAATGATAATATACTTTATGAAACGCAGCCACTTGTACATATACTCCACACACGTATTTTTATATAGGATCATTCCGTTAAATTAATACAGTGCAGAAAATACACTTTTTAAAGAGGGGCCTTATGTTTATAAGCGTGGAAAATATAGGAATTCTCTGGGAAATTTCTTGAGCACAATTTAACAGACACCCGGATAAAGTAATTTAAGATTTAGGCATCGTCTTAAGGTAAGTTAGTCAACTGACCGGTTTACGACAAGAACATATTCCTGAGTCTGTCTCCTGTCTTGAGTTTTAAGCAGCAGCGCAATTCTGCATAAATATAGAAATTATGCAGAAGCTTTGTCGGGAAAGCTTAGTTTATAATACATCCAAGCTGCAGACGTATCACCGAGACTATTGCACGCTCTCCTTAATGTTGCACACTATATCGCTGTTGATAACCCTGTGACCGCGTCAGTCGAGATTAAGGCTCGTAAAATTATAAAGTTCGGCGCTAAAGCTGTCGCGACTAGACAGCCATTCGCACGTTCGCAATAACCTAACCTGGAATTACTTTACGAGGTGCAATTAAGCTCTGCTTCAAGTCTGTGCGCAGATATTCGTCACGATTCACGATTCACGATACACTTTCATCCGCTTATCGTTGAGGTCGTCCTCGTTGTCGACACCACCGTGCTTCCATGGTTCCATGTTTGTTGAACATGGTCGATAATTCAGACAAATTGTTCACACATGTTTAAACATATATTCAGAGGATGCTGAATGCATTATATTGCGGTAGGACATCTATTCAAACCTCTGACCTCATTTAAAAATAATAATAATCGAGGGGTTGACAAATCGTGAAATCAGGTGTCATTGAAATATCTTGAAGTCAGAAGTAGGTGTAAACCACCGCTTGGTCGAGTTGTCAACCTCTAGAAATTCACGCATTTGTGACTAAATTCGCACATGAGAGTCAATCATATATTATTTTCTTCATATCTAAAAAATTTTTATCCCGTCGTAAAAATGTTTTTTGTAAATGTATCTTGTGTTTAACATGTTTATAGTTCTTTAAATTGGCTGGTATAGTTTCTTGCTCAAAATGTTCTATCAAAAACATTCGTATTTATCGCAATTGGCAAAAACGCATCCAATAGTCAGGCATATTGACATATATGATCGAAACGTGAGTTTTGCATTTCGGAAATCATTGCCAAATATTCATTATTATACTTTATTTACCATATATTTATGTCATATTTTCAGTCATTCATACGCGAATACATTTTGGATAATATCTTCGTGTGTGTTTTATATTTTATTGCATTATATGCTTCCCTCTGGTATGCAAACAAGGTAAAGTAAAATAAGCAATGAATTAATTATACTAAATGTTTATCATATTTATTAACTATTTTTCAGGTTATAAAACGAATAGAACAGGTTAACCAAGATCTGCGTTCGATTTTGGATAAAAATCGATCGGTAAGTATAGGTTATTTTTTATTGACATGTCGAGTATGAGTATTATTATATGAATGTAGGTGCATGTAAGTAACATGTAACTACATGTAAAATTTATCATGAAATGATTCTGCCTTTTAAAAGGTAAAGTCGTAAAGCAGACTGTGGGTTTCTTGCATAATAGCTTCAGTAATACGTCCACAAGTGGACTTTTTCCACACCACGGCATTAAATTCTTTATAACCGCACCTGATGTTTCTACCTTACTGATTTATTGTTTTAGAAATTGGCCGACGTCGTCGCTTTAAATAATAAGCGTTCTGAGTTTGAAGAAGTGGTGGTTAAAGCGGTTAGTTTTTAATCAATATTGTATAGTCATATATGAAAAGAAAATGTACATAGTTTCGAACTGTTTTATATTCTCTCATTTTATTTTAGCAAGAGGCGCAGAAATCAGCCAAAAAGCACTTGGATGAAGAAGTGAGTTTACGTATAGAATACCGATGAAATTAAAGTATCAAGTTATGTCTTATGTCCAATTTCCCTAAACAGTTTTAGCAGTTTTAGTAATGCTTTTATGATACTTTCAGATAAAAAAATTGAACACAGAACTCCTCTTGACTACAAACAAGATAGAAGACTTGGAGAATATTGTAAACAAAGTATTATGACAAATATTTTTTATTTAGAGTTGCGATATTCAAGAGTTTTCTTCATTAAAATTTATTAAATCATAGATGATTTTCAGTGGAAGTTGTGGAAAATGCGCGTCAAGCCAACAAAGGGAGTCATCGCAGGCCGCGAGGGCGAAGGGTATGAAAATTCGGAAGACGAGGTCGAAGACTTTGTCAAGGTATATACTTATATAGTTCAGATATCGTTAATAAATTGATTAAATTGTATTATTGTGAAGAATACAAAACTTGGAAACTTTGGTTTTGTACTTTTACGTTAAATATGTACAATAATTTGTGTTTGAAAATAGATACTCGAACCTTCGTTCGGGCCAACGCTACCACCAGAACCTCCACCGAGGAAATACGGGATATTTGCCAGGCGTCCACCCGGAATACCACCATTACCTTTCGTTGACTCGAAATTCTCTACTACGATGTAACAAATCGGATTCAAGTAATATAGCCTCAGCCGAAACTTCATCCACCGAAACTTCGTACAGTCGTAAGTTAAATTAATTGATTGACTATTATCTTATACTTTTCAAATAGTAATTGAAAATAAGCTATCTCCTCGACTATAGATTTTAAGTTTTTCTTCTCTCCAAAGTCAACTCTACCCTTATTTAAACGTCTATTTGTTTTTCATTCAGCACCTGTCAGAATCTTATCTAAACTCAATTGCTCGTACGAAGGAGACAAAAGACAAGACAAGTTCAAAAGATGCTTGACAAAGGAAGCCACGTCAAAGACGTCTTTGCCTCATGAGAAACCGTCTGTTTTTGGAGACTGCAAAACCATCACTCCTTTTACGAGATCTGTATTAGGTTTGGTACCAATATTGCTCGGTGAAGAATAGTATTCAAGACTATTTTGATATATTTTATTTTAAATACTTTGTTATGAAAATAAACAAATCTTCTTCTTTGTATCTTTAGATATTTCTTTTTGGACCATTCAAAAAATACGTAACGGCTTTTAGGAGGTCCCACACGTCACATCTTTTAATTAAAAACAATTTTAAAATTTTAAAATTGACCATATCGGGCGAAGAAACCCGCATCATGCAATGGCATTCGAGGTCAACAAGTGCACTTTCTTATACTTGCAACTTGCAGAAACTTAAATTTAGACACTTGTGGCTTTATAGCAGAATCAGAGCATGCTAACAATTTAATTTCATGTCCGCCAAGGTTGAGTACTCTCTTTGCAACGACTTTCATTCTTTAGCTTCAAACCAATAAATATAATCTTTCCAAATTTAGATCAGTATAATCGTTTAAAAAGAAATGTCACGATATGCTTTATTATTTAATAATTTAAAGAGGCATGGGGATGTTTTTCCCCCAAGTAATTTTCAGATTTTATGTTGAATAAAGACCTTAAAGAGAATATCGTTCACTCTCCAAGATAGTTTACATTCGCGATTGGCCGGACAACATGCGGGTATACCTACAACCTACCTCGAGTCTCTTAACTTTCACTGACAACTCGTTAGGTGTGCTGCACTGTTAGCCAACTTGCGCTTTCGAATCATTCGCAGTCATTCTCCGGCTTCGAAACATTACGGTGGCACCACGTTATCTCTTATAAACAGTGTTTATTACGTGATTCAATAGTAAGGTTTGACCTATTCTTTCATTTCGAACTAAGCAGCAAAAAAGCGCATCTGAAAAATTAATAATCCATAGAGAAAACAAATTGAAAACATACTTTAAGTGGATTCTTTACATATAACTTTCGTATTCCTAAAAAAAGTAAGCCAAATCTTATATAAAGATTGTTGATCGCCTTTTTTTTTATCTTAAAGGTTTCATAATGTTTTCTCTTTTCCCAAAAATGTAAACAAAGAAGATAATCAAAAAGATTCGGGTTAAACTTGTGCAGATGTCTTTATTTACTTCGAGTGTCTAGTGATAAGTTGAAGAAGGACAAACATATGGATACTGGATTTAAAGAGTGCTGCATCTGCAATTGGATAAAGGAGGATTCATCGTAAGTGGCAGCGCCCTTATCAAATTCAAAAGGACGTATTTTCATATGTACGAGGTGTTGAGTAGGCACTCGGCCGAGTTTGTACTCTTCGCACTCTTGAGAAACCTGAGAAACGAAGGCAGAAGAAAGTGGGAGTGGATCGAGAGTGAGAGTGAGAGTGAGAGTGTAACGCACTGCAGCTCCTTCTCCAGGCCACCTTAAGTCCAGATGTGCAGGCTTCTCTTCAACTTTCAATAATTTTGTATTTATGTGCAACAATCGACTAAGTTGCTACAGAAATAGGTATGCAACTCATTAATAATAATCTCACTTTATTTAAGGTCAAGTAGACTCTTAAAAATGTTTCCGCACACTTGCAATATAATAATACCTTGAATAACTTGCGAATTGTGATGTTACGTGTAATTTTATACTCAATTATTATATGTTTCCATTTAGTACCTGCATGCTTTTTAAATTCAGATTTAATTAATTCAATATTGCGTAAGGTTATTTAAAGTCTTGGCAATCAGGATATATGTATATAAGTAGAAATCGAGCCTTGAATAATGTGATCAACACTTCCTTCCGCATTAAAAAATTTTTAATGTCAGGGCCTCAATTTATTGCAACAAAAGTTACAGCTCCTAATAAAGAGTCTTTTCACTTTGCCACCAATCAATTAAAATAAATATCCTCTATTTTGTCTGAATTATAATTAAAAAGGAATTATATAGAGCGAACAAAGACATTTTAATTTAATACTTGTTAAGTAGAACCCTTAAAAATATCCTACAGAAAAAAGTTATTGTTGTTAAAAGTTACCAGTTTTTGGGACGTGACTTATATGTAGCGGAGTGCTAATTTGAGATTTATTTCAGATACTTGTAACTTAAAATACCTTACCTTGAAAACCGGAAACTATTTAGAGAATTACAAATGATATTCTGTATTCGAAACTTAACATTAATATATGTAAATTAAAGAATCAAGTTAACATGATATCGATACCGAAACTTATATGGGTATTTTTTCGTATTTTTCGTATTTTAAGAATGCCTGAATTAAATTTCAATTATTTTTCTTTTTAAGGTATAATTGAAATGATGGACACAGGAACGGTACGACTGGTGATTTTCCTCGGAATGTTTCTGGTTTTTGTGAGTGATTACAGCTCATTAATATCTACAATTTTTGGAAGCAGTACAGAACAGAACTCTACATTGAAGAGCTTGGAGGGACCACCAAGAGAGGGTCCAGCTTCTGAAAGAGCGTTCAACGCAGCAACGAAGTCGGCTTTGCACGAAGAGAATGGTAAGAGGGTCCTACAAATAAGGGTAAACAACGTTAATATGTTTTAAAGAAAAGATGATTTCGGTTCAAGCATACAGCTTGCTACTTTGAAGTTCTGTTTTTCTCTTCCTTTTTGGTTCGTTTCTCATTCTCGCTAAGAAAATATTTACTACTGCTTGTTTATGTAAAAGCTTTTCGCTTACTTTTTTCTCCTGTTTTATGTTTTAATGACACGATAACGATTTGATAAACACTTGACTCAACGTTCGACAGATTCATCATTAAAAGGTTTTTCAGAATCATTAAGCGCATTAAGAATATATAATTTTATATAGATAACACAGATTGATCAGTAGTCAACGCAAATTCAACCCCATTTTTAAATTTCTCCTTCCAGAAACTATGTTTTGATTTATCAAAGTTCGATTACTCTTCGAATTTAGTTCAAGCAAATGTAAATATGCTATTTTGCATTTAAAACTGATGCAGCTTGTATAATGGATTGACATGTATAACATTGTGCAGTGTACATAAGTACATGTATATTGATGCATAATTTTAAAATGAAGAGTTCTGGTAGAATTCAAAGTTTCTCAGTATGTAAAGAAATTTCTTGAAATTGCATAAGTTAATGAAGCGACAGAAAATTAAAATTGTTTATGTTCAATTGTTCACTGAACAGGATATTCAGGTTACTTCAATAAATATTTGATTACGCAAAAATGTGAAAAAATTTCCTCACATGCTCACGTACAGAATTTTATTGTACTCCTACATATCAACCTCTGTAATAAGATATGTGAATGAGAGTCTTCATAATTTCGCACGAGTCGCTACAGCGTTAGAGCATATATTAAGTAAATTCTTTGTACTTACAGAGAACTTGTAACTCACAATCAGTTTTTCATTGTGCTAGTTTCAAATATTGTGCATTGATAAAGATTGTAATTACAAAATCATTTTTCAACTTTTGTTATTTGCAAATTTACATATTAATCATGTTTCAATGTGAACTGAACATATCCTCTAAAAATGGATGTCGCAGGCTACTGATATAATGACATCACATTGTTTAAAAATTATTATTAATGGTTATAATGTGGCCAGGTAATCGTTAAGTGAAACATGTTCAATCTTATAAACCAGTCATGAAGTAGATCAAGTCTGATCAATAAAGTGATGCAAAGAAAACTACCAATATGCTTTTTGAGGAGAATACGTAAACTTTCTCAACTCATATTCTGATATGAAAAGTTATTTTACAAGCGATTTCGCTTTGATTGACTTTTCTCGGTATAATATCTAATCCCGCTTTACGTGTTCTATCAATCTAAGAGGTTCAAACATTACTGCATATATATTATAAAGTCTGAATATTGCATTGGGTGAACACTAAACATTAACTGGTTTTTTTAAACTGTATGTTTAAAACTGTATAATGAAAAGTAGTTCATGTTTCACTTATTTCAACCTGATTTTGTTCTGTGGCTCTGTGATCTATAGAGAAAAATATAAGTTTTCTTGCATTTTTTTTATTTCGTTGGTTTTGAAAAACGATACAAATTGTCTTTAATCGATTATTTTAAGTTTGGACTTACAGACCTTATTATTTTCGTCGGGACGAGACCAACGAGGCTGACACACGCAAGTATCGCAAGTTTTTTTTTTTGAATTAACAAGACGAACGACGACACTTCTATTAATGGCGAAATTTTAAACTCAAATTTTCACACTGCACTCTTGCAACAAAAAATGTGTTAACCCCAGATCGAAACCTTTTCCGCAGTGATTTCTCGTCGTGCAAAGATGATGACGACAATCAAGACGGCCTGTTTACCGAAACTTATTTGCGAATTGACGTCGACTGCACACCAGGACCAGTTGAGTGAAATGGAAAGGTCATTGCTAGATTTAATCAGGTCAGTAAACCTCTCAATAATGTAAATCTCTTCCAAACATGTTTTAAATATGCTATAATTATATATTCCTATAATGGTGTGTTTTGTTTATATATACAATATACATATGGTATATACAATTATTCATAATACTAAATATTCCTATTTTCAAAATAACAGAAGTCGCACTGGTCTAAGAAAAATGAATGCAAGATGAATGCAAATCATTATAAATGGAAAGTTTTAATTATGTGCAATATGCATGAATAAGTTATTTAGTTTCACTGAAGGCCAAATCATTCCATAAAAAGCTTATATTTTTAAGAAAAATATTCAAATGACAAATCGATAACTTTCTTTTCAACATTTTTCTTTTTGCACTGCTTTAATCTATTTTTAAGTTAAGCATAAATGACATAAGCTGGTTACAAAATCTAAATGAGTCTTTATCCATATCGAATTTATTCTTTGGTACATATGCAAATCGCATGCCGCTTCCGCTAAACTCTAGGCTTGTGTGCCATAATCCGGAATACAGATGAGTTTGCTTATGCCGTAATCTGAGGACGTTGTCGTGTATAAAGTGTTGAATTTCTCTTGTGGTCATTGCCGACTAAAAGTAAAGTCTTCGCTTTCCAGCGCCGGTACTTTTGCACTCGAGTACTTTCTCTCGTTATAATTATGTTGACCGTAGTTTCTGCACATATAGAGTATTCTAGAATTAATGGAGACCGTTTGACTTTATTAACTGGAGATCTTCAATGCAGTGCTACGAATTTATTTTTCAATTTTTAGTGTGATGATTTTCAAAATCAATGAATGCGTTGACCTTATAGCCTTAAGAAACTGGTACACTTTAAATGATGATAATATTCGATCAATATATTTCTCTTACTTTTTCCTTACTCCGTAATTGAGTTACGTTATGTAAGTATTATCCAAAATGTATTTCGAGTGGGACATTCTTTTCGTTCCTCTCTCACTTTCCTTTTCATAGATTATTATTCAACCTTGGAAGCTGCAGACTTTCTCCGCATAACCGGATGTAGCTGTTCTTATAAGTCTCCTAACAGCAAATAAAAACTGATCATTGTAATCAATGGAATAGACAAAGTTACGTTTTTATAGCTGAGTTTACCATAAACTATAACATTTTATGTAACCAGAATTAATTTACATTATCTGCTAAGCAATTTCAAATTGAAATTATAAAAGTAACTTTTGCTTCATCGAAGACTATAAGAAAAATAAACAAATTTAAATCAAGCAAAGGTAGAATTTTTAAATTGATATTGTACAGTGAATTTTCTTATACAAGGAAAGATTGGAAAGAGGAAGTGAATAAGAATTGATGAAGGTAAATTGGTTTAGAATGAAATGGTACGTTCAAGAATGTACTGAGGCTGATAGAAATTTATAGGTATGGAAACAGTAGTTTGCACAGAAAATGTAATTTAACAAGAGAAATAACAGAAACAGAGTCCCAATCCAGATTCTTATTGTTCTCAATTTTCCTCCCTGGAAAGTGAAACCTTACATTAAATAACTTGCCAGCTAGGATGTCTACTAAATTCTGCCAACGGAATTCCTAACCAATTCTCGCATTTTTCCTGCTTATAAATATAAAGTCCCTGTCAAATAAAAATATTTAGATTGATTATGCGGAAAAGTTTTTTCAACCCGGAAATCCACTTCCCGCATCAAAAATAAAATCAAGGACGATTCCCGCACAGTAGACACCTTGAACTTACACATAAAAACTTAAAAAACGGCATAATCCTAAAAATTTAATAAAATACCTTAATAAGGTACTCATCATGATGTTTAAGAGTTTGAAAGTAATGTTCCAGAATTTCATCATGTCACTCTTGTTACCTTCTCTATTTCAAAGGCACTATAATAAAAGAGCACATAAAGTTAATGCATTAGGGAATATTTTCAGTGAAATTAATGTCGCAACTAAACGACAACTTTACGTTCCTCAACAGAAACTGCACTTCGTCTATATCTTTTCGGGAAAATGGATGAGGGCGTTCCAGTTTCTCGTCTTGGGAAACTTTTAAAACATCATACTAAATTCAAAGTACGGGACAGGTATACGCTAGTGCGTTATGGAGCACTAGCGGGAGTGGGGGGTGGTTGGTAATTCCCGACGAAAGTGCTTCGACGGAAGAGCAAAAGGACGAGTTCCGTTATGCGCCATGGATCCTGGAGAAGACTGGAGAAGACTGGAGTAGACATCTTCCTCGTCGAAGGGGATCCTTTACGACCTCGATATACGTCGTAGTTCGACGAACGTCTAGGTATAACGAATAAACGCCAGAGGCTTTTTAGCTTCTCCATCTTGATCGGTTTAACTCGACGCGATCTGACCAATAAAATCACCCCGTTGCACGGCGGTATTCGCGTTACGTGCGTTTACGTTCGCATAAAAGTAAATATAAAGCTCGAAACTTTCCAGGACATTAAGTACAACATGAGGACCGCTACGATGACGATCTCGTTCTCTGATTTCTAAACTAGCAGTATCTCGCTCACTTTCCCTTGTCACTGACGATTCTCACGAAAAAGGGAGAAGAAGCACCCGAAAGGGAAGAAGAAACTCGATTTATGGAGCTCATAGATGTGTAATTTTTCATTATTTACCTATGATGTATCTTTTTATTCCCTAGGGAATAAAAATTAGTATTTTAGCCGCTTTACTATTCGAGTTTAATCTACCCAATCAATTTCAAAACCGACAAATTACAAATTACAGGCTTCATGTCCTTGCCCTATTTATATGTTTTTCCCTTTTTTCAGAATTCCTCTTTTCTCCATTTTTTCAATTTGTTGTGCTCTTTTTAGGTTAATCAAAAGGTTTATAATTTCAGGGACACAAGCTTGAATACTATGGCAGAAGTGGCTTCAAGGTATCATTTTGCAGCGCATATGGGTCAACTGATATCCGGCGTAGAGGGTCAAGGATGCCATAACTTCTACCCCACTTGCCCACTTCCTGGATCCAGTGTCCTGAACATGATGAAAAAGATTAGGATTCGTTAAGGGCTTTTTTTAAATCTATTTTTTCCCAGAAACTGTGTCTATGAATGGGATCTTCTTTTATTACTTTAAAGGAGAAATCGAAGTACATAGTAAAATAAAATGAAAATAAGGAGCAACTGAGAAAGTCAAGAAGCAAGTTGTAAGCTTTGACGACTTCGTTTTGCTTAATCTGTGATATAAATATAGTAAGAAACTATTTTCATATTTCTACGCTAAATTTCGTACAATTAATTGCTAAGAACGTAATTTTTAAGTCTTATCCATAAAATCTGGAAGCATTTTTTTACTGAAAGCTACTTTAGTTCGAACGTTAAAAATATTCCTTCTAATAAGTGAAGTTTTCTTTTGATATAATTTTGTAAAACATGTATAGAAGTAATAAGTAAGAGTAGATAAATAAAAAGCGCATACAATAGGATTTTATTTCATAATGAAAGTGAAAGTTGCAATCCAAACTGAACTTTGTGTTGAAGAAAGTGAGATTCTGATATCATTAATTTATGTAATGAGCCGAATAAAAGAATCTTCATTCTATTGAATAGTTACTAATTGTTTTTAATTAATGAAATACATTTTTTTTATTACAAAAAAATTACATGAATCTAGTAGCATTCAGATCTTCGTAGATCGTTATTCTGTTCAATCTTCTCACTCCCCTTTATTTATGTGTAGCAGAGATCGTGACACCAAGGGAAGAGCGAAACGGCATCTTCTTTTCGGAATAGAGCCGTTTAAGAAATTGATACCTTTTATTGCGCTGCAGTTCATTCGAGCGGTAATGAAACCACGCCTCGAACGTTCATTTGGACTTGGAAAGGCGCGAATGCTTGATATACATTATCGGGGGAAATTTATCTGCATGCGCTCAATGCCAAGTGAATGGTAGCAAAACTTGAAATAGTTGCAATTTCGCATATCTGAGGCTGAGCCAAGTCACCGATAATAATGTGTACAATTACACCAAACGCGATGCATACATCTCGTTCTATACATATATGTAATATGATCGCTTTCATGCTTGCTCTTTCAGGGACTACAATTTTCTTAATTTCGAACTGTAACCTTTTTTTAACCCTCCCACTCAAATGTTTCACTTAACTGTATTTATATTTTTTGTGCTCACTTCTTGAGCACTTTGCTTATTAAAAAATATATTTAATCCTTTTTTCTCTACTAAGCAAACAATCATCTTTATTCGTGCATCACATTTTAAAGTTCAGTATTTTGAAAAATCTTTAGGCACGTTTTGAGATACATATGTGTTGTACAAATAAACTTTACAAATTTCATCTATTCATTTTCAACTGTCTTCAAGTTGTAGTGGCGAAAAAAACGGGGGACATCCATACAAACATACATACATCCGGAAAATTGATTAAAATGTTTTATTTGATTAGAATTCATTTATCAACTGAGGAAATTATAATTAAACCATTTTTTAAATATATTAGTAATGCTTTAACAGAATAAAACCCAGAATATGGAATTTAAAAAGATTTCAGGAAATTAGATGAAATTAATTTGCTGGAAATTCTCTCGTGTTAGTACCACAAGAACGCTGTTTAAGACTTTCCATTTTATTTGAAGAAAAATAGAAAAAATGTCAAATCTAATTTCTGTTTCTAATGGAAATGCATTTGTTAATTCAATGCAAGGTTAACAGACTGCGAATAATCAGAATTCCCTCGTGTGTGGGAGAGTTTCTATCAGGCTTTACGATCCAGAGACATTTTGAAACAGAATCGTTGACGTTCACTCCATGCAGTATTTTCGTTGAAATGGTGAAACTTTGATAGAGAAGGGTCAACGTTTCGGCATGGAGCGAAATATACGGTTCAGACTCACCCAATTATACGTTTAATTCAAATTAAATCCGGAGCATTGAGCGTGCTGCACATATATTTTCAAACTTACCACATTCCTAGCATATTATGAGTGACGACTGACGAGGTTTGGAAATTCCGTAATATTTGGTCAGTGGTCCTATTTCAATTCCTACAAACTTGTAGATTAAATTATCTTATTAATCCAATTCATTTTATACTGGCTTGAAATGTTTGAGCTAAAGTGTCATAAACTTAATTTAAAAAGACATCCACTGAAATTTGACCACAAAAAGAATGAATATAGTTTAATTTTATGCATAGGTAATATACAGCAAATATCATGCTATCCATTTAAATTTCACGTCTCGTATATATATATAAAGAGAATATTCTACTCCCAGTACGAAGCACAAGATTCGTATCACGTGCTTAATGAGAAACTGGGGGGAGGGGCGTATTTGTTATATAATCAAAATATTCTTTAATATATATTTGCAATAAGATTTCAGAGGATTCATTTAAAAAAATTATAGAGTGGATTTTATAAGAGTTAAAAAGATTTTACAAGCAGCTTGTCTAAGGATCCATAAAATATAAGGCACGAAACTAAAAGGCCCTAAAAATAAGACTAAAAAAATGTAAGGGTTTCTGATTGGGACTAAAAAAGGCTAAAAATGATGAAAGCGACTTTTTGTGCCCACAAAAAGTACCGGAAAAAGTGACTTGAGTGATCCATAGAGAGGGGCACAGATTTCTAGGTGACTAGGGTATAAAACGTATGCAAGGGCACGTTCTATCCAGGAAAGTCGCGACCTTGCCCCATGGCTTCTGCGAAGATGTCACCATCATTACGAGTGAACTCGTTTTGTACGTATAAAATGTTGCAATCTGGGACCCAGACCCAAGTAAAGAATCGTCAGGAGGGGAACAGTACTTTCTCTTATGTGCTGATCCAAGTGGACTTCCATACTACCTCACTCAGAAACATTCAGCAACAGGTTTTTATCAAAGCAGCAACCGTTTACCTCGTCGGTTTTAATCGGTGCCCAGGTGTAGTGGACAAATTTGGTGCTCGTGTGTCACGTGGTAAGAAAATTCTTTGTTTTTGATCCAAAAATGTCCCTTTCTTCAAATCTCTTACATCTCTTCCTCAAATCTCTGCCTACCATCGACAATTTTCCGGAAGTGAATCAAGCTTTGCGTTACGTTGTCTACGTTTCGAAAATGCTAGAAATTAGGAAGATCTTATATTGAATATTGCATGTTTGTAAATCTTCTAATTTTGTAATGATTTTTTTTGTTAATTTTACGTTTTATGAAAGAGCCCAATTGTTTTGAGTGTCAAGTGTCATTTGTAAATTATTACTCTATTTGATATTGCACAACTTAAACTGGATCATTGCTTAAAAAATGTGTAGGTTGATAAATCTGAATCAAATTAACTTCCACATGTTTAGCTTCAAAAGCGGATTATAAAGTTCAGGCAAAACTAGATATCTTTCTTAGTTTGCTTATCTTTTGTACATTCTGCATCAGCCTCCTAGTGTTTAAACTCATCAGGTATGCTTAAGATGAAGAGATTAGTGACTTCAGAAATCCCTGGAAACTCTTCCGAGACATATTCAAAGTTCAGTATAACTTTCCTCCCTCTTACAAATTTTATTTACCAATTTATGTATTAATAACTCGTCTATGAATTGTACATAAAAAGTTGGATTATCTGTCAGCTTTTAAAGGAAAATGAGCGTGATTTGCAGATAGCAGATAGCAGATAATGCAGCTAACAAGGATATTAACGCTCTTCGTGTGCTGCTTCCTGTCACTGATGAGCGTGACAGGAGCCCCCAGTCCACAGGAACCTGTTTTCGAACTTCCGGTACAACTCTTGGGTTTCCCAGTTATCATCGCAGCTGTCAGAATTTCAAATTTTGTCAAGAAACTCACCTACTCTCTCAGTCCAGGTACAGATGTTCTTAACACTTCCTGAATATGTCAAAATCTAACACGTGGTTAAAATAAAAAGGTTTTATGTTCATTTCAAAGCAGGTTCTTGCATTTTCAAACTATGAGGTGATTCTTAATCCTTAGTGAAAAACAGGATGCGATCATTTGGATTTTTTAAATTTTATTACTGCATACAATTATATTATTTAGAGAATTTTCCACAAGTTATTTTGTTTCTTGTAGAGATTGGAAAGACGAAAAAAACCAGTCGAAAAGTTCTTTTGTAGATTTTGAGCTAACTCAAAAAAAGTTTGAAAAAATGTTCGAAAAGGGCTTTTCGACCAGTTTTTATTTGGTCTCTAACCATCTGGGTAAACTAATTTTTTTTATCAATTTCTTGATTTTATTTCACGCACGTTAATGAGAGGAAAAGAAATTGGTTGGGTGTGTTTAATTTGCGGAACGTTAGTACGCGTGGTGGTAACACACGGAAAACGTGATTCAATTCGACGAACAGAGAAAGCGAAAGTGTTCCACTTGCCTCGACCTCTCTTAAACTATGGAACTATATAATGCCTATGTAATGGCTTTGCTATAGGTGCCTAATGTGTTTGAGTTGAATTTTAAATGCCCGAATGCGGCACCATTACAAGAAGATCTTAAAGTCAAGTATCTTTAGCCGATGATAAATTTCCTATAATGTTAAGGTCATAAAATATATACCATAGATAGCTAAATAAGCTAAATACGGCAAAATATCGTATTCCAATGTAGTAAATATTAATGCATCATCAATTTCAGAAACATACAGAAGTCGAATGAAGAGGGATTTGCGACGTCTGCTGGACCAGGAAATTTTGGATGTCGGACAAGTAGAAAAGAAGCTTGTGGCTGAGTTGGGAAGCAATGTTTGCATATACGAGAGAATATGTGCAAAATATGCAGATATTACATTGCAAAGGAGAGGCAGACAACACCAACTGGACTGGGATGTTGTTTTCAGGTATAAATTATATTTTGTTTTCAATTCCAAGGCAAAAGCATTTGATTAGATCCAATTTTCAGGAATTTTAAGGCATGACATTTATTTGGATTCTAAAGAATACTAAGGGGTAAATTTTTAAAAAGGAAATTTGTTCCTTCTTTACGTGTGATGTCAATAACAGATCAATTAACCTATTCCAGAACTTTTTCTGATAACTATTTTTCTCAAAAAAAAAAAATAATTTTTTGCTGAAGTCAATGATGATCAGCTGTAAAAACGATCTCTCGTTTTTTCTGCAAGAGTGAAAACTGAAGATTACAAGATACTCGGGTTACTTACGCCACCTTTTATCAAAGTCACGTAGCGATGTCCTCGATACTACTTCTTGCCAATTAATACTCGTGTATGCAAGACGGTGATCGTATTGCAACGCAAGACGAAGTTCACGGTTCAAAGCACGGAGTCTTGCTTATAGGGACAGGTTTCCTCATCGTCTTTGTGGCTTAGCGACAACTATGGGTATGAAAGGTAAAGTCATATCGCTTGTGAGAATGCCAACGGGACACGGCTAAGTACATTCTTTAAAAGATATTTTCTAAATTTTGGTCTGTGGAATTTCATGAGGAATCAGTGAAATTTCACTTAGTTAAGTTAATAAGAGTCCAGAAAAGTAGAATTTTTATCATTAATCAACTTTAAGTGCAAAATAACAAATACTAAGATTTGTTGTATCAGATTAGAGAGTATTAGGCAAGCAAACGAAGAAATAGAGTAGTCTATTAGAGGTTTCGCAATCAAGGGAAGCGAAAGTCTAGATAGTATTACTGCTTCTACTAATTGTCCACTGTGATTCCTAAAACGAAGTAGATCCCTGGAAAGGTTTTACGACCACTAATGGGGACAACTGCGCAGGGTCCTCTTCGAAATCCCGTTGTTTTTCCCTTTCTGAAGTTTACACTAAATTTAGTTGTAAGTAACGCCACCAGCAGATAACATTAATGGTGTTGGCTCGCGCTCCCTAATGCACCCCGATAACTCTGGTTAGTGCCTTTTCTCTTTCTTCCTACCTTCGCGACCTTCCAAGTAACCTTCGACGTTTTAACCATTTAACCATTTAAGCATTTGAGCATTTCAGCCACTCAAGCGACCACTGGTCTTACGATGTTACGGCTATGCTCACTTGAGTCTTTAAGAACCTGTCGCCTTATCGCACATTTCTTCCCATTCGAGATTACTAGCACGTGGCTATGCTTATTGCTTATTGCTTATTGCTTGTGAGTCCAAAAGGTGAAGTGTTAAAAGCTCGCTCAGAAATGCGACCTAAAGATACGTCGAGTCGACGCGACGGTTATTTCAGGAATCTTGATGGCCTCACTATTATATACATCAAATTTTTACGAAATTGTACTCTTAGAAAGATGAGCCAACAGTATAGCGCCGTTACACGAAATATATTTATATAAACATGTGTACTGTTTAAATAATGTTTTTAGGATTTATATAAGTGCTTGTGAACTTTAATTAACAAGAATAACATTTCTCTGTTGGATTTCAGCCAGTACAAGTCGTCACCAGACATGATGAAGGAGAACTACTTGTTGAGTGTCTTCTTGGGTGACATAGTTGGCAGCCCAAGACTCTGTCATCAATTGACAAAGCGAGGAAGAGCATGTGTTAATAGTACTTTATCGGATTAGCTCTAAATTACTATTTGCAATGCTGCGAAAAAATTTTCCGCACAAATTATTATCGACATTGAGCTCCATATCAAATATTCGTAAAAATTATAGTAACGAACACCTGAAAGCAAAAACTCAATATTTTCTTTTCTTTTGCCAATATTCTGCACAAAACTTTTGACTTGTGATCTTTTACATCAATGACTTTTCAGAATTTTCAGAATTGAGACTATACAGATTTCTTTTGCTCATATTATACATATGTATTTATTAAGGACAACAATAATGACTCCACGGATGGAAAAAAGTCTTAAAATTTTCAACCTGTGGTTTCAATAATATTGTAAAGCAGTTGTAAATAGTTCTGTTATCGCTTCAGTTGTATGCTATTAAAGATAATTTGTCCATAATAAACAAAAAAGATAAAGATCTTTAAACATTACTTTCACCGATTGAAGTAATTGATTAATTGTGGAGCGGATGATGCGCTTCACAGAGGGGCAGCTTACGTCATTCTGGCATCGAATGCGACGTGCCTTGATTGACAGAGATTAATTGTAATTACTCTAGCGAGAATAAAAAGACGATCCGCACTTGAATCTGTATACCACTAGATCTTGCATTAAAGTAATTGAATTTTTTTACAAAGAGCGTACATAACAAAGAGCATAGTTATTAAGAAAATATTTTTTGAATGCAATGAATTATGAGTGAGATTTACTAAATATATTTGTAATCTGAGTGGTTTGTACAATCGTAGAAAAACAATTATTATAATCAGTAAAGATATGTTTTAGAGTCAAATAACTTTTTATTAAAAAATATGCGTGCCATAAATATGTTATCAAATTCTTTTGCAACCACCAATACACGTTATTGTTGACACTTCGAAGTTGTAATTTGATATGTGCGATTTATGTGCAGAAATAATATACGTATGTGAGGGTCTTGCTCTCTCTTTCTCTATCTTCATTTTTTTATAGTTTTTCTATAGTACTTTGTAGAAAAATATTGTAAATAAACAAGATCAAAAGATAATATGTTATCTAAAAATTTCTTTATAATATAGATTGATTGCAATTTCACGATTCATCTTTTAAAGTCTCGTAAAATTATAAACATTTTTAGAGTCAACATTTGAATACGAGTGGTCCTTTGGAGAAATTTGAAATGTATAGCTTCATCTCGTGTGAAGATTATATGATGTGTATGTAGGTTTCTGTGCGGAGAGAGTTGTCCGCGATGACGTTTTCGCCGGCCTACGCCTGTCGCACACCGGCACCGCAGGTCCGCTAAACAAACTGTTAGTTTCGAATAACCTTTCAGTTGGTGCAGACCAGACATACAACTTATAAAGTGGTATTTACGATAAATAATCACACTTTTTTATCAATAATCAATTGAACATTTATGATTGTTACGAAAATTTTAAGTGCATCATCGATCTTGTGAAAGTTGTTGCAGTTCATTGAGTATTTAAGGTGTTTTAAGGTATTTTACAAATATTTTGTTATCACTTTTGTCTTTTTTGTCGTCGTTACATTATTTCATAATTATTTTCAGAATCCTGTATCATATCTAAATACGTTGTGAAACAGCATATAATTAGAATATTAAATTCTAGTAATTGAAACTGAAGAGGAAATAGCAGCAAATCTAGTTATATTGTGTGCAGAACACTTCTGTTTGCACTTCATTACTGCTTCGATAATTTATTATCAGCAGAATTTGGTTCAACGAGAACTTATTAATGACCGAGGGAGTGATTATTAAACTCGAGTGAAAATTTTCATCGAAAATACGTTGGTTTATTAAGGCTTGATCGCTACTGACTATTAATAATCGGCATAATAGAATTACAATGATTTTCTCTTCAAGGAGACAAAGCTTTAGATTCAAAAGTCCAACAGAAAATTTGTCTATGGGACTCGTGATCATTCTACTTTGTAGCACAGTATTAGAGGTGACGTCGGTGACAACTGGATCCAAAACAAATCTGTTGCCAGAACTTTCTTCAGAACTTCCAGGCAATGAGTTATGTCTTATTGATGAATCTCAAAAGACGTACAATGTTTCAGATCTCCTCCGGTTAGTTTAATTTCAATTCAACAAAAATTAATTAAGTATGTATTTTTACAAATATGTTTTATGAAAATAGTTGCATGAATCGTTTGGCATCCTATATTCGTGTTCAAAGTATTGGAAAAACTGTCGGTTTACAAAGAGGTAATCTGCAGAATCAGTTCACTTCTGGATATGGAGGGCGACAATATAATAACCTTGAACAATCATATTTCTCTGGTAATCCAGATACTTCAGTAAGAAAAAATACTTTTGGTCATATTTTAATTAATTTTGTAATATCCCTAAACTTGAATATATATTTGAAAATCAAGTGATGTCAATATGTCTTTCTTAGAATTATGAAAGTATTATATTTCCGCCTCGAAGACAACCTGGATACTATACTCCAGGATCTGAATATGCATCTACACCTAGTTTATCAGAATTGCAGTCTTCAGATGGAGCAACTTCAAGATTTTTTAAGGCTCTTTCATCCATTTCTCAGTATGATGATTTAAAATGCGTGCCTCGAATCCTTTGTGAAGCAACAACTGGCGTAATGCCTGGAAGTGCCTATAAACAAGCTTCCTCATTTCAAGATTTAGGAAACAATGCTCTTGTTGGGTTCGTACTGCGATTTTATCTCTTGGATTTATTTTTTTACCATATTATCCCTCTAATTCACATATTTTATATAAATAATTATTTAATAGATTGTTATCCGCCTTCGACGCTTCGGAAAGTTCACCTCTTATCACTTTTGCTAAGGCAGCGATTTTAGGTTACTCCAGTAGAGGAAATCCTACCCCTTGTTTTAGAGAGTATCCAAGATGCCCTAGAAACTATGACAGTCTTGTGCATTATCTCAATAATCATAAAGGAGGTTTCTTTCGATTCTTTGGCGGCCTTGCCGGGGGTTATTCTCCTTTTTCCCAGACGCCATATAATCAAGCAGGTGTTTATTTAATAATAATTATATAGTATATATAATTATGATACTAGAAATAATCAGAATAATAATTCCATTTCGGAAGAATTATTAACATATAATGTTTTTACAGATTCAGAAATCAGCTCGAAAATAATCAATGGAGATGTATCATTGATAGATGAAGATCCGAACAGTGGAGAATTCGATACGCCGTTTGCTCGTGAAAACAATCAGAGTCCCAAATCATCCCTAGTTTTTCCTGATGATAAGGAAATAAGTGAACGAACTGAAAATCATGCGTCAGTAAATAGAATGCCCAAATCACTGAATAGTGATTTCAAATTTGGTCTTGCATTTAATAACGTGAATCATCCAAAAAGGATTTCCTTTTTTCCCCAGGTATGTCATTTTGTTACTTTCCACATTTAGTTTTGCTCTTGTCATGTTTTAAACTGTGAATTGAAAAATTTGTTCATATTTTTTAGGAGAAACGAAAATAAGACATTTTTGGTGGATCAAAAAGAAAATATACTACGAAGTCCTGGATGTTTTAATGAATTTTTAATTTTATTAATTATTGAAATAATTTGATATGTTATTTATAATAAAAGTGCCATATTTAATAATGTAATTTTACTATTACATTCAAAAATACTTGAGACTTACTAATTTAAAACAAAAAACCTAAACACAATGTGGCGTCAATGCCAGGCTGGTTACGGATTTACTTTAGTCTGAACAATGCACATCAAAGCCGCAACGTAGGGGTAAATATATGTACTCTGTTCTTCAGTTAATACCGAGTCGAAAAGGCGTATCAATCTAATATCAGTTGCGGTTAAAATTGCATTAATATGGACTGAATATAAGGTTCGCTTCAATTACGAAAATTGAACCCTTTGGTTCTCGGAAAGCGATGTGCCCGGATTAATTTCACCCACTTGAGCAAATCAATTTTTGACTCCATTCAGAGGCATGATCCAATAGTCATTATTGGGCTGAAGACATCTAATCTGATGATAATTAAACATTGTTTAAAAGGTATTTGAAATAAAATAAAATTATAGTTTCTAACATCCTTTGAGAATACCTTTCGACTGGGGTGGGGATTTCATTTTTTGTCGCTTAATGCGCATTTGCATATTTTAAAACATTGTTTTTGACCTTCCTTGTATTATATTTATCAGCTTTGTTTCTGAACTTACTTAAAATCGACAATTTTTGGAAAAAGTTAAGAGGGGCCATCTTAGGACCCCTATATATGTATCAGAAGTCTAATTGTCTTCTGCTGTCAGTTGCACCCTACTTCGCCCTGTCCATGCCACACGCCCCTTGAGGCAATGCCGTAGCTTTCCACGCCACCTACATCCCCTCTAACCTTCGGAAGCCCACACCCTAAATTATTCGCCAGAGAGGATAAAATAATTACATACCCGCCTTTCACCTTTTCGATACATCCCCAAATGCCTGGGGATCTCGCACTTTTATTTGAAGAGTGTCATTCGTGCATTAACTACCATGACCTTTCATTTAAACTCTGATCGACCACAGCTTGTTAATTTATCTTTTACCCTTTCTTTACATTATTTTGAACCGGAATTAAATGACAGCATTGCTATTGACAGAGTAAGAGAAACTAGTAGAGTTACGATTAAATAAATTGTTATAGAGGGGCAAAAAAGACACTTGATACCTTGATATACTTTTTATTGATAGTATTTTTCTACTGATTTAAATATCTCTTACAATTTTTTGTATTCGACAATAATTTGCAAAAGTCACATGCTATGGCATTTGTGAAACGACATGATAGAATCTCTGGAGCTATCAACCTTTTATTAGGAATCTTTTCTTATATATGTGTGCATGAGCATTGAGCATTTTATATTTCCAGAGAGATATGTACGTCAAACAAAATTAAAAAATTCCATCCTACAGCCATAAGTGGAATCTCATGACGGATCCTTGAAGGTACCTGATGTGGAACTCTGACAAGGGAATGCTTTCCGGGAAAATCTGCGATTGTTAACCATTGGTATTGTCCGCCTTGACGCCGTGGATTTACAGAGCGTTGAGCTTCAGCGATATCTTTACTCCCTCACGTCTATACGGAGAATTCAAAGTCAGTGAACTCACCGTGATATACGATACTTTAACGCATCACCTCAAAGACGACCCTTTTAAACGTTAATGAGATTATATTTGTGATATGTCGAAGTCAGAATCCAGAAATCGCGAGCATGAGATACTGTAAAATACGGTAAAACACACATCCGTCACTCTCAGCAGGATTCTTTATACTTTTTGCTAATAAAACACTGGTTTTCATGTTAATACTCCATATCATGTCATGTTAAATGATATTTTTCTGGTGACAAGTCACCAAGTGGAAAATAACTGCAACATTTATTAATGATAATGAAACTCTATTATTGTGAAAATGGCATAAAAGTATCATTATCTATGCTTAAGAATTAATTTATTATGAATAATTGATTGAATTAGGGAAAATGAAATTATAGTTTTCGAGAATTAGAGAAAGAAAAGCTTGTATGTATGGATAAACTATTTTGTATACAAATCCACCCTAATCTCTTAAAATGTATCACAAACGCATATAATGTCTCCACAGAAGTGGTAAATGTATTGCCGGAACGACCTTAACATTTAACGCGAATAGCGTATATAGTATGAGGTTAAAGTAGTTAATAGTATCCAATTTCATATAGGATTTGCTCCCTTATACTTTGCGTACCCCACGTGCACCCTACATAGATCATCTTCATCCCCCAGGAGCGCATCCTTATTTCCAACTGTGATTTTGTTCGACAAGGCGGACAATGCTTGATGCTCCACCTGTTTTGGGGCTACTGGGGGCGAGTTCGTTCACCTGCATAGCATTTTTATGCGGCGGATTAGTCGCCACAGCCATTTTCTAAGTCCCTTTGTCGTCCACCACCAACTCTTACTCCTTCGTCCGCCTTGAAGGGTCGCAACGAAGTCGAATGAGCTCCTTTGCATCGGTTTCAATTCGGGCGGATTTGTTTCGGCACTTGGGGTGTGGTAAGCCGCCATGAAACCATCGCCCCACAGTCCTAATAACGAGGAATTATCGCAGTAATACAATACCAGTGAAATCCGCTTTGATGTCTCTTGTGGAAAATAATACCACACTAATAGAAGAAAATTATTCATATATAAAGACAGATCAGCTTAGAGGGAGCATCCGTAGAGTGCGATGCTCGCTCACACCCTGCCATTATATCACCATGGTTCCTCTGTTTCGAAATTTTAGGGAATCAAGCTCTTGAATGAATTACTGGAATTACTTTCGAGATAATCGCTGAATATATCATTTCAACGCAAACCTGTGCACTGTCATTGTTTATATTTATATTATCCGTATTGAAAGACCAAAAAATGTTTATATTTTTCGTAATTGTTTTTAGGATTAATAATGGGAAAAACACTCGGAAATTATTGTCGAAAGACTCAAAGTGTAACTCGTCGAAAAGTATCGTTGAAGGACGAAGTGTAATACTGATCTTGAAATTAAACTAGAGTTGATCATGAACTGCTCTAAGATTCTTAATTTTTAAATGGAGAGGTGTTCAAAGTACAGATAGTCATTGGCTCAGATTAGTGGTGGAGGTACTTGGATACACCTTCCATTGACGGTACCAAATTTGAAGACCAACCCAACATTTAATAGTAATACTACTGCAGTACTCTAAAATAGACAGATGTTGAGATGGTCAGGGTCATCTCAGCCTTAATTAGAAATGTACAGTGAGAATGATAAAAGATGCATTTATTTGAAAAATTCTAGATTAGGTCCAGATGACGGCATAAAGAATTTTCTATCTGCGTGATATAAATGAAATAGTTTAAATGCAAATGATTGAAAGTTCAAGCATTGAAGAGTTTAAAGGACAGGTAATAATGCACAGATATTGGACAGCATAGACCTTCTATTTTTGAATGATGTAGAGCCATTAGGTTTTAAACTAATGGTCTTCTTAAATATATGCAGAAGCTTTCTGAAGTGAGTCTATATTCTTTTTATGACATTAGAATACTTCATGGAAATTATAAATGAATATCAACGTTCTAATCGGAACAGTCATCTTTGTAAGATTTTTTGAATACAATGAACATTTGAGTTTGAATTCCTTAAAATTTATTGTTCCTATTTTCCATCAGCACAAATGCGTGACTTTGGTGACTTTGGTAACATCCTTTAAAGATTGGATATATACATTCATGAGATTGATCTACTCAGTTCGCAATCTTCGTCCACAAACTGTTTCAGACAAGAAGAAAGTGCTTTTCGTCTATGTTTGCTCTCCTTAACCCAGCACTCTCCACGAAAACATTCACCTTAGCGTCCATATACCACCCGTGCCGTGCTATAATCCAATGAAATTGTCTTCCGTTCGAGGCGATGCTTCGTTTCTGAAAATCGTGACGAGCGGCCAGTGTTTGGTTTTGCTTTCAAGCTTATCGGCTTTGCTTGCGAACCTAAGTGGAAAATCGTCGAAAAAAAGAAATCGAAAACTCCCCTTTCACGATGATACGAAAATAGTGGCACGCGTCCTGGACGATTGATCCTAAACACGTGTCGTCAATGCCGCAATCAGCTCGGTTGACTGACGCGCTCCTTACCTAAAACCCCGTGAGTCTAATGCGTTATTTATGGACGATTTAAAGCGGTCAGCAGATCTGGTGGCTGCTTTTATAAAATATCTGCCACCACGACGGATGAGAGAAAAATTTCATCCTCTATTGTCGATTTACCCGTATCTAATATCGATGCTTTTGACCGGTCCACTAAAGATTTACCAGAATAGAAACGAGGGTCCAGGATTATCCGTGAATTGGCGGATGACGCGAATTTTCATTTCCAACGAATTAGCCTGTCTGTCACCAGAATCACGATGCATAACGAGGATTTTATGATCGATCTTTATCGAGTTTCTAACGCTCGTTGGTTTAGCGAGCATGAATGGACAGAATTTAAAAGCTGGGCATATATGATTATACAATTGTATTACTTAAGCTAAATCCTCTGCCCTCCTATAGTCAAAAAACATCAGCATTTTCACGGAAATGTCGGTTAAAAATCATGCGGAAAATTTTAATAGTCTAGAATCAGGAATTAATCTAATATATAGTATATCTTCATTTTCATAAAAGTGAAAGTGTTGTAATTCTATGATGTTCATCGATCAATATGAAGGAGGAACGAGCTCAGTGCAATGCAATAGCGTGTACACTGTACAGTGTACATTCATCTGTGTAGACAGCTCTTTGCATGCAAATTTTAGAGGATAGAACTAACTTTTGAATGGCATTATTGTATAAACTGTTCAAAATCATTTGTAAAATGTTCGTTTTCTGTTTGATGATCTTTTTTCACCCATTCACCTTCAGAATACAACGCAATAGATGATTATGACATCATAGTCAGCTAATTCGCTTGTGCTTTCTGAGTCAGGCTCCTATCACAGATGATGTTATCTTATAGTAACTTGCAAATGGATGTTCCTTAATGTGTGTACCAGAACTTTTAATCAAATTGTATTTCCACCTCTCGGCATCACTTATAAACACATTGAAAGTAATGCTCTTTCTCTTAGAATAATTAGTCTGGAGGCTTTAATTATCTGTAAACGACCCTGCAGCATCTCCTTACTCCATTGCACCCTCGAGAGTGTTTTGAAGGGATGCGAGACATGGATTGGTGCATGGCCCAAGTTCTGTTTGACCATTTGGTTCACTCGCACCGCACAACAATCGTCACTCGGCAGAGGATAAGCCCCTCTCAAACGATAGTCGCGGGTTTTAAACAAGTCGTTGTCCCAGCGAGCAAAGTAATGAAATTGCCAAGGCTAATTGTCCGGCGCGGTAATTACAGCGCATTGAGGAAGTTGTGCCGAATGAAAATGAGCTTGGTGCTTTTGTCGCAGGGTTGAAGATAGTCACTGATGCGATGTCTGTCGGTAGTTCCGAGAGTTCGGTTTTCTCTCTTCCCTCCGTTCTCTCATCTCGCAAGTCTTGTTGCGGGAAAGGGTAGGAGGAAGTAGAGTCACTCCAGGAAATTGAAACAAGTTATCCAAGGTAAATGGCAGGACAGAAGCTCTCTCAGATATTTCCAAAGAATGGACCTGCGTACTTCGAATAGTGGAAAATGTTTAGATTATTAAGTTCGAGCGAGGAATTTTTGTTGAGAATTGCCATCAGATTTATGGATTTTGTTCTATTGAACGCTTATTTCATCAAGAATATCTTTTAAACCCGTGTAAATCTCTTTTATACTGATTGTGAGTATTGAACAACACATCATATGTTGTTTCCAAAGGACTATTTCATAGAAGTTCTACGTGGATGCAGTAAATTATTCCCAATATGATAGTTAGTTGCATGCACTAACTTGTATGAATTGTACGAAGTATTAGTAATATTTGCAACCTCAGCGTTTCAGGTTACATATCCCCCTACACATAATTGATCTTCTGAGATTAAACTGTGCGTTGCCTGGAAATTGCAATAATAATGCAGAAACTACTATGAAGTAGGAACTCTATATCATAATCTACAACGAAATAATGTTAGATTACTTTACTGGTTATTTTACATTTAGCCAGGTTACGTAAATTGGACAAAGAAACTTGTCAGAATCAAACGTGACATTAATGATCTGTATTAATCTCTGACTAATTTTTCTCAAGATTAGAAAGTCTTTATTCGCAGTATATTAATAATAATAAAGTACGACAGATTTATTCTTTCATTCTGTCCATGTTGAAGAATATCAAAATATGTACCTCGACATAAAATTTTATTTTTTGAAACTCTCTGAAGCCTCCCAAAATGTCTTAAAATATTTTTTAATCCATTGATATTGTTTTTAATCTGACCAAATCCCTTATAATTGAGGCCTTGGATGGGATTGATGCCTTCTTCCATGGAAGAAGGGCACAAATGTTTTAGAAGCTTCAAACATTTCTGAAAATGCTGAAACTTCTTGAATTCCAGAAACACTCGAACTTTTTTGTAATTCATGAAAATCTATCATCAAATATCCATCAATGTCTTTTGCTACCTCTGAAAATGAACTCAAAATCTTTTATAACACTCTGTTAAAGATTGCAATTCTAATATGCAATTGATTTCATTGCGTCATTTAATATCTTTTAACAGTATATAAACCTAAAATGGCCCTTCACAGGTTAACTCGTCGGTATGCTGAAATCTGAAATTCCAATCCTTCATTTTATATTGACTTATGTTTATGCTTGATTTATAATCTACGGTGACGTAGGGCGAAGGAGATTGCGATATCAAGTGACCGCGATAGCGACGGTAGAAAAACGTGATAAACCAATGGCGACAGGCTGTCTAGCGATACGGCTCACGTATGTTCGAATACATATCTATTCACTCCTTTGTAACTGTTCTTACGAGTATGTAAATACATATACGACACGCCTATTTAGCGTTCTTTACACCTGTGTACATACAAGCATATACTTGTGTCTTAAGGAATGATTGCGTCAGTTTATTTTCTGAGCGTTCCGTCAAGATTATATACTTGCTAACATGTCAGTTTATGTAGGATGTAGCTGTGGCCGGGTATATCGAGTTATTGCTTAGCGATAAAAAGTACTCCTTGAATGTTTACTTCCACTAGCAACTTTGATCCGTGTGCTCTGCGCGCGTTTAATTTCTGGTTTTTTTGCACTCCTTTTACTCAAAAGATTCTATTGGAATATGGTAAAAGTTTAATTGTGGTTTTATTAATAAGAATACATATTATACAGAGCCATAAGGCTATCTGAAATATTAAACAATCAAGTAATATAATATAGAAAGTGTTACAAAGATAAATTTGTATATTCCAACAGATTCAAAGAATTTTAGACAATTTCAAATTAAAGGATTATAAAATATTGAATTTTTTAACTATAAAAACTTACTTTTAGTGTTTATATATTTGTATAAATGAAATATATACTATATTGAGTCAGATAAAGTTAACAATGCCAATAATCAATCGTAAATAAGACAAGCAATGTATAAAAGTATTCAGAAATTCAATTTAAAATTGTTATACGAACGTCACAAAATTCAGAATCCAAATGTTAAAAGAAATTTCAAATATGTATTGATAAATTAATGAAAATATCGCACTGGAAAGAAACAATGCCAGGAATCAAAATAACAAAGCAAAGCAAAGCACGCCACACTGCAAAATATAATAACACAGAACAATAGCATATCCGATCACCTTATTCACACGATAATTTTTTAGAAAAGATAATATAAGGCGAATATCAATCGAACAATGATTTTACGCAGCCGATACACTCTCGCTCGTCACCTAGGTTTTCCATACATTTATAAATTTTAATAAGGTGGATGGTGGCTAATACGGGTGTTGTCTGAAAAGTTTCCGACCCCAGTATGAAGAGTGCAGCCTATATTTACATAAGTTGGGGAATATGTTTGCACAAGCCTTCGGAAATCCTAACTAAAATTTCAGGCATTTTGGACGCTTAGTTTTTATTTGACAATCGTATAAGTGAGTCTTTGTAAAGATTTTTCTGAAAATGGAAAAACTTGAGTATCAAGCTGTCATTAAATATTTGTTTTTGAAAGGCAATACGCCTATGCAAATCAAAGAGAAGTTAGATACTGTAAATGGGGACTCTGCTCCATCATTTACGACCGTGAAATTTTGGGCAAGAGAATTCAAACCTGGCCGTATCAGTTTGACTGATGATGAGCGTTCGGGGCAGCCAAAAACTGTGACAGCCAGCGATAACATCAAAAAAGTTCACCAAATGGTGCTGGGCAATCGTCGAATTAAGGTTAGAGAGATAGGAGAGGTTATTGGAATATCAAAAGAGCGCATTTGTCATACACTGACTGAAGAATTGGGTATGCGTAAGCTATCCGCTTTATTGACGCGGTTTAAGCAAAACGAGTCGGATTTTTTCTTCGATTCATAACTGTAGGTGAAATCTGGATCCTGGCGATTCTGTTCCAAAAAATGATGGCTACTGTTTTTTAGGAAATTCACAGGATTGTGTTGATCAATTATCTCCAAAAAGGTAAAATAATAACAGGAGAGTATTACACGTATCATTGCTTGATAATAAGGTAAAGGCAGAAATTCTAAAAAAGCGACCGTATTTAAAGAAAAAGATCACTTTGGTGATTTAATTCCCAAAGAGGACCACTCTATGTCCGAAGAGCGACCCGTAATATTTCTGTCCATGATGTATTGTTTTCCGCGGGCTGTGACGCACATCTATAATTGCTAATATATATGTATAATCGTAAAAACAATTTTTACTGGAGTCGGATAACCACAGAATATAAAAAAACGCGAGATTTAATGTCCATTAGAATCATTAACCTAATGATTATGATAAAACAGGACTTAGAGTGCTACTGTCCATCGGATATCGTTTGCACCCGTCATTTTCGTTTTGTGGGGTAATTAATATCACTCCACTGTAAGCCAGTCGACGACAGCGCATAAATTCGACGCCCGAATAATTTCGTACATAATTCAACCCTTTCTGCAATAACTCATTCGACTCGGAAAGTCGTTCTAGCGAGTGACTTGGACTATGCTAATGTTTCGCAGATGCAAATTCGGGGCGTGAACTACAGGCGAGAACAAACGACTGCACCTCGTGCGAGTGAAGGCGCGGATTCGTAGACGTTTCGTCGAAAACGTGCCTGAACATAACCACGATAAGAATCGCAATGGTAATGAAGCGTCTCAAGTGCAATGCACTGTATATACGTTAAATTAAAGAAAGTCTAGACAACTGTATCTTTACTATTCACGATTAAAAGATACCTTTCAATGTATGCATTGCAATAGAAAGTCAGACAGGATAGCCAATAGTCATACAATTAAACAAGTTCCATGGTAACAGAATGTAGGTCAGGAGAAATATTATACTTTTGGGCTCTTCAAAAGCTCAAAAACATACACATATGTTAATTGATGACCTAGAAGTGAACGGGAATTCTATTGAAGACATTGTTGTCGAAAATGAAATTTATTGAAATCTTGGAATTATTAAGGGATTTCACGTTATTTCAAGGAATTTTATGAAATTTATTGTAATTTTCAGAAATTTTAAGGGATTTTGACAGTTATTGTGGATTTATGGAATCTATGGTAAAGAAATTTAAAGAGTATTTACGACATTTGAGTTACTTAATGCACATTTGCAAATTTTAAAACATTGCCTTTGACTTTCTTTATATTATATTTATCAGTTAGAATAAGAAAAGAAAATTAATTTTCGTCAGATTAGACGTCTGATACTTCAGCCCAATTTGAGTCAGTCTAAAAAGTAAATAGACTATATCAAACTATAATAGTATTACTGTCTAGATTTGCATAATTATTGCTTGAAAGTTTAAGCCTTTTTATCATATCTTAAGTGAAAATTACTTTAGAGTCAGACCA
>JAUESI010000018.1:11670630-11688558 GCA_032275145.1 Synergus laeviventris | reverse complement strand
TCTCTCTCTCTCTCTCTCTCTCTCTCCCTCGTATCAAGTGAATCACGGCGGTCTATGGTCCACGGGACATTTGGCTACAGGTAACGCATTACAGACATCAGAAGTTACAAGTTTCTTCTTACAAGACGAAATCAGAAAACTTAAAAAGAGATTCTAACGCAATTCTCACTCATGTCTCGTTTACATACTCTTGACTTATGGTTCCAAATTTTGGTAAAAACTGTAATAGAGATATTTTAAATAGGAAGAGATTGACATTTTGACATTTTAAGTAATTGTAGCCTCGTTTTCTAGGGAAAGTTTTTGTTCTACAGAGTAAACGAGTCAAGAGTAGAGAAATCGAGACGAACAGCCAAATTGAAAAAGTAAAAATAATAAAAAATATAAAAGTAGATTCCCGTTCGAGCATTGACTCGAGACGTGTGTGTGTGTGTGTGTGTGCTACGTTTGGCACCATTGAAAATTCGAGCAAACAGTCGCACTCGTGCGGCTCTTGAGCACACTCTCTGCACGATGGTTATGCGTCTCGAAACGCGTATTTATGGCAAACTTAGACAGTCTGAGCAACTAAAAATTCCTTTCGATCTTAAACATGATTACGTCGGTAAAAATGGGGTTAAATTTTCGTGTACGAGTCTTGACAGAAATGTATCGAAGTTTACTATTAGAATCCGAGCCTTTTCTCGTTGCCGCGGATGTCATTGGCAGTGAATAGCGCGGCGAGAGAGGAGGCTCAAATTAAAATACTGATTTATAAGATCAAATACTAAAGATACTACAATAATTTATTACTGGTAGATGGATCTCAGAAAACAATGATTGATGTCCCAGTCTAGCATAGCGGTACAGAGGTAAAATACTTAAAATGAAACAGAAAAATCTCAATCTTAGGAAATATTCATCGTAAAAAGAATCTCAATGCTTTGTCCGGTAAAGACTAGTCGATTACCTCTTTAACGCCCGAGTAATTTGCAACTTAACTGCGACGATACAATAACTAATAATCATGATAATAATGAGAATCGTAATAATATAATAATAATATAATAGCAGTAAATTAACTATCGTACACATAATCAACGCAATATGCTTTAATTGAGGTTGTCGGTGAGCGCCAATGCCCTTTTCTTTCCAGATATGAAGAACTTCTCAACGATATCAAATAATCGAAAATAGAGAAAAATAAGGAGACAATTCTTCATTTGGAAATCGGGCATTGGAGATACAAACTCGCTTAACAGCAATCGACTCCTCCAAGAGATCATTTGAAAGGTGTATTTAAAATTACAATTACAATTACGAACTTATGCATACTTGGATATAATTGAAAAACACAATAATAAATGCGAATACAATCTTAGACTCTTTTCACGGGGCGGAGAGGAGTTGGATCGGGTATGGGGTGGTACGGGGTACGGGTATTACAATATTTGTATGATTATTCATCATTATAATTAGATATTTATTAATAATTACGAGATCACAGTGACGCTTTGACGCGCGGGGATCTCAGGTGGGCGGGCTGTTGTCTTTTATTTTACAACTTACGTTTAACTTTACTTTTTACTTAACGATTCACTGAGACAGTGTTTTTTTTTTTGTTCTTTTTTCTCGATAATTTTAAATGTTTGACGCCAAAGATTTATTGGTGTTGCTCGACGTGTCGATACGCACGTAAAAAAAATGTACAGCCAGCCCCCCATGATCCACATAGTCACAGTTACAGCTTATACACCTCTTTTATCGTCTTTCATCTGGACCGCGCTTCTCGAAAACTTCCGCAAACGCCCTCTATAAATCTTCTTAACCTTGCCCTTTGGCTACTTGACTCCCTTGTTCTCACAAACTTTTAAATTTCTTGTTGTTCCAAACAATAGTCGGTATTTCCAAATATACCTTTTAAAATATATATTTCATATATTTATGTCTTCCATTATATATATATTTATATATATTTATATATTTAGACTTTTATCAATGTTTATCGGTAATTATTAATTCTTCATATGGCTGACTACTAGCTACAAATAATTACGGATCTATATCATAAAAAAATAATCAAAAAAAACAAACAAACAATTGGCACCGTTGCTCGGAACGGGCACAGAAAAAGCAGTAATATGTACAGGCGTCCTGTTCTCGACTCAAAATTTATCCTAAACTTCAGCAGGCCTTTCCAACAAACTTCTTTCTGTTTTCCTCTTTCTACCAAGTATTTCTTTAGACTCGTATTCAGCATATAAAATAAGCAACACCCGGTCTTTAAACCTCATTTCCCGTGTATTTCGTATCACGTAAAGTTAAAAAGATGATTTCACGTTTTGGTTCAAGAAATAGGCTGCTTCACAATACAATCACTATATCATCATTATTATACATATCCATGGCTCTTTCTTTTACTATTTCTTTCACTCTTGCTTCGCGAAAGAAATTGAGACTTGATGAAATTCGTCATGGGTGATTCAAGGGCAAACCCCACTTGTTATATACTTGAAAACACCTATTGGAATTATATTGCACTTTAGAAGTTTGGAATTTGTAAAAAAATTTTGTGAAATTCCGTAGAATTTGGTGAAAACTTGAGAAAGGGGAAATGGACAAAGTGTCACCCTTGAACGAGATTCTCAATTACTTTCTGTGAGATAAATGGCAGTGATGTTACTCGCCCGTGACGATTACAAGAGCGAGCGTCAGATTCTTAGAGAAAGGAAATACGGATGTAGATATTCTATCTAAATAAATACTATGTCTATACACACTGGAATACTCATTAGCGACAAGTATATTACGGTACGTGTATGAAGTATGGAAAAAAACACATATATATATATATATATATATATATAGAAGATGTTCCACAAGAAACTGCGGATTTTGGTTGATACTATACGATCCTACAAATTGTTTGTCGTACTTATGAAAACTGAATCTAATTGTAAAAGAGGAAGAAATCATCGTAAGTCAAATAATCTGAGCAAACTGAGCAATAAAATAATTCTCAAAGAATATTAAAAAAAATATTTTAGCAGAAAAAAATCTGAGCAATTCAAACTATCAATTTCCTATATAGTTTTGGCAAAAGCCAAAAATGAACTAGCAATGAACGGCACGAGCCTTCCACGTGTGTTTTAGAAAAGTAAGAAAACCGTTAAACATAATTGAAACGAGCTTTAAGGAGAGATATATTAGAGATGTACAACGGTTCGAGTCGAAAGAGTTTGAATCAACGTGGAGCACTTTGGTCCGGTTTGAACCTTTCATTCCGAACCTAACGTTAGTGGACATTACTGCACAGCCCTAATATATGTACTAAAACAAAACAAGAATAAAGACGAGGAATGGATAGAAGAAAAACAGAGAAGCATTAGTGAAAGACGCCTCCTCCGAAATGCTACAAGCGTCCCGCATGGATGAGGGCGCCACTAAGAGCTAAGCTACCGGAGATCATTTGAAAACTGTCCACGGGCCTCGCAGCGAGCCAATCAGATGCTGCGATCCTCGATCTATCGATTATCTACTTTAATTAATTAAACCTCGACTTATTACTGATTTTATTACTTTATTTATTCTCTATACATAAAAACGTTGCTCCCAACCGTATCTTTAATTTTGGAATAGATTCACCTCCCGCGCGATTCTTTCCCTTTTTGTGTGCACAAAACGATGCATACAAGTCTGAATTGACGCAAATTCACGCTACTACGAAGTGCTCGGAATCGGAAAACCATAAGAGAGTTATTCGCAATCTGCTTTTATTATGACTCCGTTAATTTTAATTAGTGGCAGTCGAATTTTCATTAACTTTAACGAAAGTCATACGATTCATAATTTTATTATCACGAAATATCACGAAGCACGCAAGAAATTTAGAAACGAATGTCAAATAGAGCAATTGCAATTAACTCTCTCCTGCATTTGATAACACAATTTGATAACACAATTTGATGCTTCTTTTTCCAGTTCCCAAAACCTCGCAAAAAAGCATCACATGAGTGGATAACTGCTCTTGCAGGCAAAATCCACTCGAATTCATCAGTTTTGGATATAACATATCAAACTGAGCTGATTATCATACAAATCGCACTACTTTATCTAATTCTTTTTATTTATTCGTAATGAGATCATGATTTGATTATTGGGTTAAGTCCTCTTTGGATCTCGTCCTTAGCTTCCCCGTAACCTTCCCTTCTCCGGACCGATCGTCACTACAAAGTTGCTAAAATCACCCGTCTCGCGGTTGAAAGCGTTTGCATCACCGCACGAGAATGCAAGAGTACAAACAATGTCTTAGCAAAAGTAATGATTAACTTTTATTCCTTAAACTTCGTACCACTTTCATTTCAACAAACCTCGGCATTTTCGTGCGACGATTGACACAAATGTAGAAAAATACATTATGGACGTCATCCTTGCGGTGGAGCGTTCTCCGGAATTGTGATCTGACACTTTTCGATCCTTCCTCGCAATTAACGACCAAGTCGTTAATAAAAAATGTGAGTTGACCTTGAGACACTGGTCAACGAACGACAGGTTGAACCTGTCCAAAAATCACGAGCTTGCGAGTAACTCCAAAGGTGGCGAACGACTTTAAAGCCTATATATCGAGATCTAGATTAAGATCTTTTCCTTTGGAGACCAGCTCACTGGATTGAAGTAAATGTGTCAATATCACCTTCATCCGCTTGTCAATCACCGTCGAATGCTTGTCGAGTCTCGTCTCTTAAAACCTACCATTTTGGCAGGCAAGAGACGCGAGTAGACAACTCTATCGCAGATGGGATACGAGCCTCCAGCCAAGGTAGATAGCCACTGTCGTCCAAAGGGTCTCCCGAAGGGGTGCCGGGATCAGGAGTGACAAGATACTCGTCGTAGATGACGAGTTACTGGTGCTGTTTGGGAATGTCCCCAGCGAAGGCAGTCTCGACTTCTCTATTTCGGCGTCCTGAAACATTAAAGTTAATACCAAAAAATTATTACACGTTTAATATGTGGAAATATATGGTAACTGATGATGATACAATTCATTTGTACTTAAAAGAAGAAAGATGCTAGTTTTAAGAAGGAGAGAAAGATTAAATTGAGAAATGCCGTAAAGAAAAATGTGGATGAGATATACACATGGGAGAGAAAAGTAATATCGAAAACTCCAAGAAGACACTATTAATTGACGAGGAGGACTCCCAAGAGTATTCTCTGCTTTGCAATAATTCTCCCTTAATGTGACGCTTTTCCCCATTCCCAGTTACACACGCGATAATCTCTCTTCTCGCACTGTACGGTGCTAGCGAACCGAATGTTTGGAGAGTGGGTGAAATGATGGTGACCAGATATTATGGTCGGCCATAAAGGCGCCTTCGGAGATTGGGCTTTCCCGGGTTTATTATTATACCGAGCGTGGATTAAGAAGAAACGGGAATCGGAAGTCGCGAAACGGGGGTCGAGATATGAAACTGGACGATGGAAACAAAGAGACTCATCGCGAACCGTTTCACGCCCTTGTATTCGCACGTGTGTGCATTATCCAGATCTATAGATTGCCATTAATAGAAAATGTACTTTGTAACAGCAATTTCGAGAATAGTTGAGTGTCTTCTATTACACTAGATTATATATTTCCGAAGTAAATTCGTCAATTACAAATGAATTATGGTAAATAAATTAGCAATCGATCATTGCCTTCAGGAAGATGCTAAAAGAGTTCTGCACAAAGAAGATGTTCACAATGGAGCATTGATATAATCCATTTAATACGTTCTCACCCATTAAGACCCATGACAGCCATTGTCTATTATTTACTATATCAAAGGATCCACTTTGCGTGGTTAAGCGAACACATAATCAATGTTCAGATCCCATGTTGTATGTATTAGCCGCACCTTGCAATAAGTCTTTGCAGTCCTAGAACTGTACTTAATCGAAATCTTAAATCAACCAATCGAGAAATTTGTATCATAATGTCACGGAAGCTAAATTAAGACTGAATCATCCTCTGATAATTCAATCTTAATTTATATCCGTTATACTGCAATTATGAGAAGCTGATTTCTGTCAAAGATTTTTCTTGCAACGCACATGATATGTAGTTTTATTCTATTATACTTGATATTCTGCATTACTCATCGACATAGAAATTCTTGTAATGACTCTACACATAAAAATAACAAAAATAGTTATCCTTATCACTCTTCCACCCCTTCGATAAGCTATAAATTCGCGCATCTCTAATGTTAGTCATATGATAAGGCCAAGACATTCGAATTTCAAGTGGCACATTCCAATACGACGATAAAATATTCGACGAAAAACACTGAATATTTTACCGCCTTTCGCAATGCCGATACCACGATAAAGGACCGCCAGGTTTTAACGGCATAAACGATATAAGTAAGCGATCCTTCTTGCCGCAGAACCGTTCTAAGGACATAAAGTTGCACTCGATGTTTACTTCGAATCGCATGGACGCGTTGTTAATGCTCCAGGGCATTAACTATTGCGCAAGGTAATTGCGCGGCTTACAGTAGAATCGACGATCGTTCACTAGCTCTATTTTGCCATAGATAAGAGAAAAAAACTCAACTGGTAGAGAATTTGTGGTCTAAGGTACGCAGAAGCAACAATTACGCATAAGCCGATTGAATAACGCCAAGTAAAGATGTTAAAAGATAAAATTATCGATTTTACAGTTCTAATGTTCCACTTCAGCTAACTATATAGAAGAAATCCCGGAAAACTATTGTACAAAGATGAAATATATAGTTTCAGCGTGTTTAAAATATAATCTTTTCAAAATATATCATAGTACTTGTGTGTAAAATATTCAACAACGTACAGCTGCGTTTCCAGTTGCCTTGCAACGGTAATGGCAAGTTTTTGCCTCTTATCATTTTTGTCCTTTTTTTTATCTGAACGTCGAACATGGGAGTAAATCATTGCTTCATCCAATGCAATTGAACAACTTCTTGCGCAATCTTTCGAGTGGTCCGAGATGTAACGCCTCTTGCGACAATTTCTTTCTCTTGAGGACATATATTAATTGAATATTGGGTATATGTACGTCAAGGACACAATCTTTAAACTATAAAGAGGTGTCGGTGCGACATATTTGTCAATTAAGAGACGCTGTGCGATAAAAAGGTACGAAAGGGGGAATCAGGGATTAAAAAAAGTGCGATGGCAAAAGATGATTGAAGATAATTTTCTCGGCCCGTGGCCACGCGTGCTGCCATGCCCACTTAACTTTACGCAAGGGGATGTGGCCACTTAGCCGTTACATGCCCGCTTACTCCCCATCGCGCATATGTAAAGCATGACGGAGGCTTCCCGTGACGAATGGGAAAAGACGAGGATTATTCTCGTAAGTCTCTCGTCTCAACTGAATATCTTCCTCCATACCATTTTCGCCCTCTCCCTTTTTTCTCTCACTCTCACCGTCACGTCATATTTTACTCTTTTCACCTTCCATTTTCACCCTTCGCGAATGTATTCTACTTTTAGTCTTTACATTCCTTAAATACGGGAGTGAGACAGGTTTCAATGAAAACATTAAGTCACGAGCAAATGTTTTATGAAAACTCTAGTCAAGTTTCTTGTCGCGAGAGTCTAATGATCTCTAAAGAGCAGAGAGTTGTTTACACTAAACGTCTTTTGTCGCCTTTAGCAAGTCAGGTGGAAATCGAGAAGCTTAAGATGTTCATAAGAAGGAAAGCTCTCTAGCTAGAACAAGAGTGTGGCAGAGTTGCGTGTAATGCGCGCTTTGGTTTAAGTGTCGCTTTCACGCTCGATAATTCTGCTCAGGAAGTGTTGAGGGAGTGAGACTTCTTGCACGGAGCGAATCTCAGAGGCACGGTATTGTAGTCAAAGCTTGATTAAAAGCCGTCTCATACGATGTGATAATTATTTACCTTTTCACAAGAAGTTTAATTAGAGAGATGTAGTCACACTTTGGTGAAATTCGTTTCACCCGAAACCATCTCTTCCATCAACTTTGGGTTGTTCGGGGATTTTTTCATTTGGCAGGAATCACGATTATGCAGTGAGATGTTTTAATTAATTGGAAAAGTTGCGGGTTCGAAGCAAAGTACGAAGAAGAAGATTCGGCATTGAGTTTCAAGCAGAGTGGTCGCGAAACTTTTACTTTATTCCTTGACTCCTTGATTTCTTAAAATCCTACACTTTGAATTTCCTTAATGTGTCGACGTAAAAGCATTAAAGTTTCATTTTTCATTTAAAGAATGAGTTGCATTTATCGTTTTTCGTAAGTTGGTGAATTAAATAAGTACTATCGTTTCAGGAACAGGTGCGTATCTCAATTACCACTCCCCTATTGTCTTCGTCAATACATCGTCCATTTTATAGACTTATAGTCGACAAGATCGGTTTCAGATCGAGGAAAAGAAGGATTTCTTCAATTTCACGGGTCTCTTCTTCCCCTTCAATTACCGGCACTTAACCAGTAATAATTAGACGTCCCAGGATTGGAACGAGCCACCAGACCTTTAAAGAGGATAAGGACGAGTCGGGATAAAAGAGAGTGATGTTCGTCTTTGCTCCCCTACCAGCAAACAAAAGGGCGAGATATTCTTGATGGTAAGTAAAGAAGCAGGAAAAATAATTAAAGGAGATTTCAATTATTTTCTCCAGTTTATTGAAATAGAGTCTTAATATTTTAAGTAAATAAATGTCATATTGTGTTGAAGTGCTTTACGTGAGTTTAAAAATTCAAATTGCAATTAATATCTCTGGGTTGAGATTTATTTAAGTTTATGGGGGCATTGAAGAGAGAATACATAGATAACAATTTTGATCAAGTGTGAGAGCCAGCGCATCGGGAGCAATACTGGATGTCTTAGTGAGACAAGTAGGGATGATATTTATTAGACCCATGGGATCATGGAGAAGTACGTCCGATAACTAAACTCACGATTACATGCTCAAGTTTGCGCCCCATTCGAATGGTAGTTTATCGTTCGACAAGGTATATACCGAAACAAGAGAGAGATTATGATTTAAGGAACAGTCTATAGAACACTTGTCTTACTTTCCAATGAACTGAAGACAAAGAAGTATTATATGGTAGTTTATAGATAAAAATCGAATTTCGCTCTAGGTAGTCAATATCCACCATTCGTTTGACCTAAATTATTTAATATTGCGAATGTAGACAAACGACCATATAATCTATCCTTTTTCTTCTACAGTGGTTCAATTCGCTAATTTCTCGAGGGTAATGACAGTCAGTTCTTCGGCAAAAACACGCTTCGTACGATTGGTACGTTTAATGTGAGTTTAAAAGGGCAGTCGTAACTTTGGCTTAGAAATTATCCACCAATAAAGTTTGTTGCACTAATTGGTCGTTATTCCGTTAGAAACAATACGGTACAACTTAGACGCATTTACTACCGTAAAGACAGCAGGTTGGACTACATATTTCTGTATCGACAAGAGCTCTATAAAGTATTAGAGTATTAGGTCTTGGTTATTTTATTTTTATTAGTGTTTTCGTCGCGTGCACGTAAAAGGTAAGAATCTTTTTTAATAAGGCGTGGAAAAAAGAAAATTGATGGCACGCAAATGGAATTGCCAAGTATACGACTGAAGTGAAAAGTTGTGAGGTTTATTTCAGTGTCAGACCCCGCGGGACGTTGTTGAGCTCGTTATAGCTTTGTGCTCTGTACTTTATACTTAGATTTTACAATAGCGAGACCATTTCGTGTCCGGGCGTCATTTGCAGGAGATTACTTCAGTTGCGCGTGCTCGCATTCGCCAAAAGGGACTTCCTCTTAATGGCAAAGAGTACCTACAAGCTAATAAGGGAGGCACTAAAGGGAATGCAAAGTATCGCATACAAAACTATTATAGTTCAGTTGTGGAGTCGGAAATTACGGAACAGGCAACTTGGAATGGAAAGTAAACGGATGTTTATAGTGGTCGTTTCCCTAAAGTTCCGAACTCTCAAATCTTATCACGCTCCTAAACAAATGAAACACTTTCTTACCATGGTCTTGGAGGCGTGAAAGTCGTCGGCGATGTTTCTAAGGTTTGTGCCGACGGTGGTGTATTCCCTCTCGTTGAGCATTGCACTTAGTTTTAAGTGACCATGACAGCAGTTACCATTGCATTTGTTTGATTCCGAAGGTCCTTTCTCCGGGATTGAACTCTCTGATGTTAATCGGCGTCTTCGTGGCTTTGGTCGCGGAGTTGGGACTGGTGCGCTGCATTCCGGAAACTGGAACGCGGCATCTCTTGTTGGACTGCTTGGCGCCGAGACTGTCACCTGAGGCGTTGGGGGTGGAAGTTGTTCCACAGCAGAGAGCACCAAGTCTGGTAGAGGTAACCGAGACAAATCAGAATCCACGAGAACGATCGGATGTTCTCGGGAACTAGGAATGTCACCTGACCGACGTGGCAGCCGATCTGAAAATGAACAGAAGAACAAAGAATTACTTAATGAAGATCAGAAATTCAGAAGGCATTGCTCAATGAAAATATATATTATTGTTTATATAGTTGGGCAAATGAAGCAATATTCCTTATCAGAATAAAAATCATTTATCTTGCGATAAGCTTATATCAATATAGGAACTAAATTAGACCCTATCTAGCTTTTTTGCTTTATTATTACTCTCAAATTGCACTGAGGATGTGAGATAGAGCCTGATAATTGCGACGTACGGTGACCTCGCGATAATGTACAATCTGCACGTCAGATGACGGGGTAGACCAAAAAAATGCAAAATTGCATAGCTCGTCGCGAGCGCCACGTCGCTGGATTTATCTTCCGCCGACCTCTTTACCCAATTACGCAGCAATTGTATAAGAACTCTTATCTGCATAAAAATGCACTTTTACTGATAATAAACGAGCTACATCAGTAAAACTAACATCAAACTTATTTTTAATTAAAATGTTCATTCGCTGCAAAAGTACATCCACTTGGTTTGCAGAACCTGCATAACCTTGAAATTCGCCATACACGTAACAAGATTTATGCCTAAGGGAATGTGACAAAGCTCGTTGAAAAAATTTGTTCTTTGTTATACGTCCCACTGCAATTTCTCGCAGGAACAACATTATTTACGCCGTTTATTATTATTCGTATGGGGCGTGCGTGACAAAATAACAATTCCATGCGCCTCCGGGCGTCATTGTCTCTTACGTGTTTGCACGTGGTGGCATCCTTGACATTTCGAGTCCGCAGCTCTTTCACTTGTGCAACGAGGTTTACCACATCGTCACCTACATTCGATTAACTGCTATCGCGAAACCCCATCCGATGAGACTGCTTTTCTAGCTTGCAAAACGTACACTACGTGGGTACCGTGGACAGACCTTCCGCACACTTCAACCAACTAAATGTCATAAGTCCCTTCGCCACGCGTGTGAGTTATCGACGGCATTCGATCCCCGACAAGAAAGTAAACGTGACAGCAAGTTCCACTGCTTTGTTATTTATTTTCCATCTAGTCTTTTACAATAATAAGCCACGACATGCATTTTTTATATTACTGAATATATTAACCTGAACATCGTCTTTGAAAAACTTTCGCACAGGGAACTGTAAATCAGATTACATCAAGAGATTTATTAATCCAAGAAAACTTTTACTTATAAGTTCTTAACTTACATAAGATCATTGTCCCTTAGGGAAAAATTAGCATCGAATCGTGCTACTCATTTCGCATTTCCCGCAAAATGTCATCTGTTTGTGAGAAAGCGGCTCTAAAAGTGACTTCGAGTGACTAATATTGCGTTACAAGTGCTTATTAATGATAATTAGATTCTCATAAGTAGGAAAAATTCATAAAGTATAACTAATCAACAAAGGCTGTCAAAGGCTGCTATTTTCTAGAGAACTACAGTCTACATTATATCGCATAAACCATTAACGATTAAAATTCGGTTACTCGCAATAAAGAAAACAAGTTCCACCTTGTTTCAAAGAAGAAATTGGTTCACCGAAAGGACAGAAAGTGCTTAGCGTACACTTACTCGCCGCAACAAGCCTGTGGTAAAGCCTGAAAAAAAGTGCAGCGCGCACGTGGCAAACACCCGCATGCACTTGGAGTTTACGTGTGCTTTATGTACGGTATGTACATGTACAAGGCCCTCTTACCACGGCCGCTGGTAGCATATGCGAATACATGACTCACATGAATCCCTTTGTACGTAGCGTAATACAGCTCGTTAATGCGAGTTACACTATTATGTATAACGGCGACTTGGAAGGTGATCCGTTGAAAATGCACCCTAGTTTGCGTATTAGTCTTACAATTCCAAACTTCTGATAATATGCAGAATTTTCAGACACATTAAGACAAAATCCATAATGTATTTAATGAACTCACGAGAGGCTTTTAAGAGAAAGCTGAGAGAAAAATCGATAAAAAGAAAGTGAAAAAGAACAATGGAGATCGGAAAATGAAGGTATTAATAATAATATGTAAAAAGAATAAGTTCGCTTTCCTTAATTGGTAACATATACTCAAAACCTCTTTGTTTTCAACACATATTCCCTGATACTATTCTGATTCTTTCAATTTATTTCTCACACTCACACACGTTTGAAAATATGCTTTGCTTACTGAATAAATTTCAAGATAGGAAGAAGAATTGTAATGTTTCTTTTTTGCTTCCGTCGCTTACATTTAAGGCTCTTCGAAGCCAAAAAAGTGACGAGCGGTCACGAGTTACATAAAAAAATGTCGCGTTCTACGCAATTACGTTTACACTTAAGGCTACATATGTGCACAAATGCGAATGTGTAGAAATGCGAATGTGTACGAGCTGAGTTTGTACAAATCTGACTATGTAAAAGTGCGAATGTGTGCTGTGCACCATGCGGTTTCAAGCGAGCGCGCTGAACTGCACAAAGAACCCCTCTCAAGGTCGCAAGAACTGCAACATTCTAACACAAGCGAGATGTTGGAGGCACATACGGGAAAGAGTAAAGGAGCCTCGTATACTAGCGAGACACGCGTGTCGCCGAGATAGTGCGCGTTCGTGTACCTCAATTGTAAAGGTATATGTAAAGCATAGTGTCTCATGCTCTGACTTGGTTGAATGCGCATTTTTTTATCACAATCCGCTTTTCCGGAACAATGGGACAATACGCGAGATATCAGCTACTGCGCGTTGCCTGACGACGACCCTGCGCGATTATCGCGAATCGACCCTGATTTTCTACGAGTAACGACTTCCATCCAACGATTATCTGAGCAATTATAGCAGAGGCACGATAATGATTATTCAACGAGCTGATAAGATTCAGTACATCTAAGATTCAAGGAGGCTAAGTAATCATTTGACTGATTTCAAAACTTCTTACCAGTTTAGGTATAAATAACTTGGATTATAATTGTTGGATTGATTCAAATGCGTAACAAGAAAAAAATGCGCAATGAACGACGCTAAAACTGGACTGAAATGGAGCGTCATTTAATTAGAATGCTAATGTGCAATATTCTGTAATTGTAAATTTCCCTTTGCAACCACGCAATAGTAATTACTTATCCTTTGTACCCAACTATTTTGTAACGTGTCGCGCATCTACATCAGGACTCAAAGGATCAAATTACATTTCAATTTCAATTTCAATTGCTTTTGATCACTTTTGCCAATCAAGTGCAGTAATGTATTATTTAATGAAAATATAGACTAAATGATAGATAAATTGAGAGCAATCCTCTAAAATACTTGTTTATCATTTGTATGCAAATTAGTCGTTGTTTTAAATGGAATTGTATCCTTTTCGGCAATCCGGCTTTAAAAAGATTAATGCCTCTTCAATAAATATGGTCTTATCTTATTGTTGCGGTCAATAATATCAATTTATTTAAAGGTTTTATATTGCATTGCCTCTGCATCCGCATACTCAACGCTATTGCAGCATCCTTCCTTATTTGCTACCCTCATGCGCACGGAAAATTGAATCGGCAACTTTCTTCCCTGCCGTACTTCCAAGACCCCACATTTCCGGTGAACCAATATGATTTGCTGAATCCAATATGCGTGGTCATGTACGCATCACAGCACAATAATTTATTGACAAGTAGATATTATTTATTTCGAGTTTCACATGAAACTTCTTAAAAAGTATATGAAGGTCTATATTTCCGCGAACGATATAAACTACTCGAGAACGTCTCATCCTTTTCAGTACACATGCAACCTGTTCTGCACGCTTTACGAATTCGTGATTATAATCATCGAAAAATAAAGCGTATTCTTAAACTGGGGAAAAGATTCCGTGATTGCCTAAATGCGCGTGCCGCAAAATATATGCTTCTATAATCTATATATATCAAATATGCATGTGCAAACGCCCAAAAAAGTGGCACCCGACGGCGTGGATACAAGTAGAAAAAAGATCAGCAAATCAAAAATATATTGAATTCAAAGAATCTGGTTGAGATTGCTTTCAGCGAGACTGACTATAGTCTTCAAATAAAAGGGAAATTTTCAACAAATTACTCTTAATATCATAGAATTAAATGAAATGGAAATATCTATATTCTCATTATACACCTCTGCATAAATTACATGCATATTTCATCGCCTTTCTTCGCTTTCGTTAGAAGTATGAAAATTAATCACTTTCAATCAAATAAACGCATTGTTTTACCTCAGAATTTTAATCCTCGTGGTAATATTTTAAAAAGAAAGTCTCGCGGGAACTATAGTAAAAGCAATGAGAAGATTCGCCATTGAATGAAGCTTTAGACGCTCTTAGAAAAAGAAGCAGCTTCAGGAAAAATACATTTCAGTATTAAATGAGAGGTAAACTGGTTCCTCTCCGAAAGCTGTCTCGAGTGTATCTCTTTTAAGATAAGACAGTTTACTCGTGCGATAAGAGATCGTTGACGAAGGTCCACATTGAGTCTTGCGCGGCTGATGGACTTGATACATTTTTTATCGACAGTCTCCGGGTTTACCAATGACTAAACACACTGCATAACCCCCGTAATTCACAATGACGAAGTACATTAATACTTTATGAAGCCTATAGGTATATTAACTTGTCTCTCATACGCGTATAATTTTCTTCATATTTCTCAGAGAAGAGCTATATAATCGATTCCATGCTTGTATTGATCATGTTCTATAAGGAAGGAAACTCTTTTTATTTGGCAGTAATGCATTCTGCATGAAATTCGATTCTATGAAGATAATGGAGCTATCGAGCATCTTTAATTCCTGAAATTCTATCCTTGAGTATTCAGTAGCAAAAAAGAAAGAGTTTGTAGCATTTTCGGAGTGCTCACAGCTGTATCTATAAATAATGCTCGATCTGATGCAACCACGTACTCACTGCAATTTTGAATCTTCTCAAATCCAGTAAGTATGGTTGTTGACCCTTAACGAACTATTTTCGTTCTTGTCTTACGAGTGACGACGCGTGTGACCTCTTTTAACAGCTCTATACTTCTGCATGAGGATAATAATTAAAAAAAAGTAATAACTTTTGAAAATAAGAGTCGAGAGGACATTTTTTTTTTCTACGAGGAAAGTGAAATGTGAAAATTGTTTTGTTGAAACACACGGTAGCGAATCTGCTGGATGTTCGGATGCTCAGTGTATTGCAACGTAGCTGACCGGTGGTCGTCTTACTCTCGCTCTTTCTTTTCCTGGCCGTTTATTCGCCGTCTTTCTTTGGCAACGGAGGCTCAACCAGCAGGCAGGGTCATGGCCGGACATCGTCTACCATACTGAGAGTGCACACCCACACTACATCTGTTATTCGTCCCCCGCTGCACCCTCATAAAACTACATTTTATTATGCAGCAAGTATAAATTATCGTACTTTACGTCTTTCGTGAATCGGCTGGATAGCTCGTGCATGTACACGGACTTGCATTAAACTCAAATGCATGCTGGTAGGTACATGTCATTGCAATAGGAAATAGTCCTGCGTCCCAGCGATACAAACAATGGCTACTATATAATAATATTCTCTTTATCGTCCAAGCAGTAGCGCAAACTATTCCATTTCTTTCCCTCTCAATAGATAAAGAGCCAACTCTGAGCATATGTCATTATTATACTCCGATGCAGTTACTATTTACTAAGCAACAAGGTGCTTTTGTTAGAAAGCAAATCTCATAAAGCTGGACATTTCGACAAATATTTTTTCACCTCTCCCAAACTGTGATATACTTTCAATGTTTTTCTGCAAAATTGTGTGGAATTGAGGGGTATGAATCAAAATTATAGAAATTGCACTTTCACTTGCAAATTTCACCCGTCATGTTAATTCCATAAGCCATGTAAGGCGACAAGAGGACACGTACTACCAATAAGAGATTTCGCAAGTCACAATATACCGTTCTCTCAGATGACGTTTTACCAGAAGGACTAAGGATGATGTAAGTCGACTGTCACTTTTATCCAATAGATTGGAAATTTCTCATCTTACTGACTATCTTCTGATAATTTATGGAACAAATGGGATGTGCCGTAAAATGTGTGCATAATTTTTTGTGACTTTGTACATTTCAATTATAAACTTGAATTTCTTGATTGTATCAACTCCAGGTTAATAGAATAATGAATGTTATCATTTAAACTAAAAACTAATTCTTTTTCTGAAAAGAAGTAAGGATGATGTAAGTCGACTGTCACTTTCATCCAATAAATTGGAAATGTCTCATTTTACTGTCTGTCTTCACATAATTTATGGAACAATTGGGTTGTGCCGTAAAATGTGAGCATAATTTGTTGTGACTGTACATTTCAATTATAAACTTGAATTTCTTGATTGTATCAACTCCAGGCTAATAGAATAATGAATGTTATCATTTCAACTAGAAACCAATTGTTTTTCTGAAAAGATGTAAGGATGATGTAAGTCGACTGTCACTTTCATCCAATAGATTGGAAATTTCTCATTTACTGACTATCTTCAGATAATTTATGGAACAAATGGGATGTGTTGTAAAATGTAAGTATAATTTGTTGTGACTTTATACATTGCACACTTGCCATGTAAAGTTTTGTGAACTAGTCAAGTGATATCTCACATATAAACTTGAATTTCTTGATTGTATCCACTCCAGATTAATAGAATAATTGTTTTTATCCTTTAGATGAAGAAAGTAATGGCTAATATTATATGTCTTCTATTTATGTACAAATTATGAGACTCCTTCAGACGAAATACATTCAATAACATTCTAAGGAATGTTATCATTTCAACTAAAAACTAATTGTTTTTCTGAAAAGGTGTTTCCTCTAATTTCGTTGGCATTCTGATCTCGCGAATCAAACTAATTCTTGATCTCTTTTATACAGAGAAGAAAAATTGCTAATTTCAAAAAATGTTGTCTAAATTAAAAAGAATCATATAGAATTAAAAATTTCTCTTACAATATATAGAAAAACACATGTTCTCACTATTCTGTAAGATTAGCACATTTTTACTCCATAAAGCTGTGGTTTCTAGTTAATGTCTTTTAGACTACTAGAAAATAAGACAATACTGCAAAATAACAAATTATTTCGAGGAATCACCTTTTCAGACCTATTTCTGTTACACGTGATTGTGGTACTTACGGTTTCTCGATGAATGTTGGAGGCTCCGGTTGCGCAGGACCTGTTGCAGAACCCCGTACAAGTCCATCATAAGTTGCTCCAACTGTTGCCCCTGAGCTTCGGCTTCGTCCTCGGTGGGCAATGCGAATGGTATGGCCATGATTAATATCGCAGTGAATCAATCAAACAATAAACTTAACGTTCAAACGAGAAAATGTCTATTTTTCCTACAAAATGTTAGGACTTTTTCGCGAGCAGGAATCTCAGAAAATTGGTGAAGACAATAACGATTATGAAATCTTGCTTTCCTCTGTTGTACCTCCTGATCTTGAGAGTATCATGACAGTCGGCTCACACGTGGCAGTGCTTCAAGCGCTCCAGAATCAACTGACAACATCTAAA
>JAUESI010000018.1:11645639-11667089 GCA_032275145.1 Synergus laeviventris | reverse complement strand
ATATATATATATATCTAGTATTCACAACTCACATCCATGGACTAGCTTCATCTTGCGCTAAAAGATCGTATCTCTTCAGTTAGCTTCCGTTAGTGTTTCACCCTGAGATGCGTAATTTGTGTCCTACAAATATCTTGATTCGATGCAACATAATTATTTATTTTTTAATTTAAGAGATTTCAAAAGATTGCATTTTCAGTATATCCGATTGAGTGAAAACCAAGTTCCTGTAATGGAACTCATCTAATTCCTCACTGCAAATCGTTCATTGATCTTTGATAAATTTATAAAATTTCAATCTGTAATATTCCACGTAAATTATGCAGTTGAATATTTGCATTATAAGAAACTTTCTTGTTTTTAACATTACAGAAGTGTATTAAGATTTTCTTAGATTTTTCCGGATTGAGTTGAAAATTATAATGTTTATATTCGATGCTTTGATTTCCAGTCAAATGAAGCATCTGAACTAGAATTTGATGAATATTTATGCGTACTTCCGTACATAAGCAGTAATCATTTTTTAAAAGAAATTTTCAGTGAGATTTCACAACATTTGTGTATTTACTATTTATTCCCCATAGCACTTTATCTCTACGCTTTTCAGAATTTTTCTCTTATCATACAGCTCTTTCCCTTTATTTATCTTCAGACCCAACTTGTACGGTTTTACCTACTCAAGAGTAAATAAAAAGCTTTTAACAGTTTAATGTTACCGATAAGTAGTATGGAAGATCTTTAAGAAAACGACATAATTATCAGTGCAATTATCATGACGCAAATGGTCGTTTTCGTCCGGCGCGTCACTTTGCGACATGCACTCAATACAAACGAGATTTTGAAGTATTGATATGGGTGTTTCAAAGTGTGCATGAATTTTAATGGATGCAAAATATTACAAGTAAAGAATGTTTTAAAAGATTATTGTCTCTATTTTTGAAAATACGGATATGTAGAACTTGTGACTTCTTATATAGATATATTATTATTTAAATTATGTCTAATCTTAATATGCAGTATAGCATATATAGGAATACTATTCCGTTACTTCATTAAATTCTAAAATAAATCATTCAGTTCCACACAGAAATTAGCTACGCATTTAGCACGATATTATGTGTCATATAAATATACCGTTATATTGTATGATGACATTTTCTTCCCTGCATGTACACTTGAAATCCTAAATTAATTTTTCGATTAATCTAATATTAATTTTTATTAATTGATTCCTAATGTTTTACTATATTAGTTAAGAAAAGTTTTTTATCCTCGGATTTTGTGCGAATTTCATCCATTTGTTTATCGACATTTTTAATAGTAATAAAAAGTTATAAAACGGTTACTACAGTGCATTGTCTCTTAAACTATTTTAAAAAAGTAATAAAATTAAGTGTGTGCGTCTACCGTGACTCCAAATGCAATGACCCTCAATACCTCGCTCATGATGAGTCATTCTTGCAGACAATTTAAAAAGAGTAGCTCAACAGGTATGAAAGTTCACTTCTTCGCTTGCCTAGTCAGATTCCTATAATCTACATCTGTTACGTTTAATTGTATATACTTTTTTTAAATAACCGATCTTCTAAGTTGTACTTTTCTTAATTGTTTTATCTACAGATCCATAATTTTCTTCAAAATGATGCCTGATGGAAATCGTAAAAAAATGCATTAAAAAAATCTTTCTATCAAAAGTACTAAATTGTAGAGAATTTTATAATCTTATAAAAAATAATTGTATAAATTAGAGGAAGAGTGCGGCTTTTTTTGTAACCTTGGCTTATATTGATTGCAGATAGCTTCCTGTTTGCTTTTACTTGAAAGTGTAATCTGAAGACTGCAAAGGTGACGCATCAAGTTTGATTGAATCATTGGCCACAAAATTGCGAAATGAATTAACAAAAAATCGTATGTTCCCGAAAAATAATTTAAACGTGAATTCCTTGACATCCACTGATAAAATAGTTATGGCGACGTGTTTTTATGTGGTTGACCTTTCGTGACCAAATATCCTCTGTGAAAATGTGGCATAATAATGCGTATTAAATAATAATTTCATTAAATGTATCTTAACTGAAATTTCATTTATTGCAGTAGAGTATGTTATAAATAATGCTGTCCTCAGATTAAAAATCTTGAAAATTCTTAAAATGTTTTGAACTCTTAAAAATGTCTACGAAATTCCTTGACATATTACTCTTTAAAGTCACTTGAAATAAATCTTAAAATTTGGAGCAACGCCATACAGTGGGAAGAATTGCTCTTTTTTCAAAATATCCAGAACCTTCAATTTTGGTCCAATTTTTATTTAATAACAAATTTTTTGAATTTGTTTATCTGATTTGTTAATTTTTATAAAAATTAAAAATTGTTATATTTTATCAAATATTATTAAGGATTTATTATTTTAAGAAATATCTGAAGTCGTTCTGGCGATTGAAGGAAATTCTAATTTGTTAAAACCTCAACTTTAAATATTTTGCCACAATAATTGTTAATAACAATGGTTATTGTTATTTTTAAAATTATTTTTGTGATTAAATATTATTTCTGCACTAATGCAGGAATAATGGAATAATAAACGAATTATTTGTAGTATATGTGAGTCCCCAAACATTCATTTAAGATAATATAAATTTTAGCTCTGGACATTTTTAAACGAAAAAAGAGTATTTCCTCCCACTGTGCGCCAGCTCTGCTAGTAAAAAATATTTAAAAAACATGGTTTTGCGAACTTTTGTTGATATTATATGTTTAAACTATATGAATGTAAAACAAAATAAATATGTAAATATTATACTTCGTCAGACTTCAACCCAATTTAAAACTAATCAAATAGGGCCTAGTTTTTAATCTTTTTACACCATGCATCCGTGTTATAGAAGTAATTTGTTACTTGAATTAAGGACCTTGATATGTAATCACGAAACATATAAACATCGGCAACTTTTCCTCTATAATCATAAAAATAGTCGCCTCAGAAACTTCTTGCGTGATTTGTCGCCACCTGCTCTGAAGTGAGTGTTGCGGATGTGGCGACTGATCCACAATAATTTCAGGGTGACGTCTGTGTCTTCTCTTACGTCGTGAGTTTTGCGGTTTACGAGTAAGTACGCAGCAATACTGCACCAGCAGTCATAATAAAGAACGTCGATGCTATCGCGTGCCGGGCGTCACAAGTTTCTGCTTGAAACTCATTTTGACCGATAACGATTTGTCGACGTGGCGAGGCGCTCGGACATTCACCGCGACAAAACGAGCAAAATTCAGCGGGAAGATGCCATAAAATATATTGTCAGAAATCCCTAGTACTCGTCAGCAGACAATGTTGCTCTTAGGGTCCAGAGAAAAACTCGTAAGAATATTCACTTATCTCTTCTCTCCAACTTTTGTTTGAGTCTGCACGTGTTTATCGCATAACACTCAAAGTCATTCCAGATTCTTATTAAATGTATTCGAAAAAAAAGGAAAGTTAGAAGGCATTCAGAATTTCATCTTCCAAAACTCCCTTATCTTTTCTACTATAAAACAACAATCAGAGTGTAGAAAAGCTCACCGAGCATGATTTTTAAAGTCCGCTTTTAGTCCTTTTATTACAGCGCATATCCGTGATTCGAAAAGCACGCCCGGATTCTTTTTCACATCCCTTTACAATTTCTTTCTTTCGTCCGAGGTTTAGTATGGGGTAAACGACTTTATGATTTTACAACGCCACTCGACCGCGACGAGACTCATTCGTGGTAGAATTGTGCGATTAGGTCCGCCATTTATTACAAAATTATGTACTGTCCAACTTCCTCTCCGGAAATGTTAAACTTATCATTCAGGTTGAAAGATACTTATAATAATTAGGGTCTTTTTAATACGTGTGTGCATCCGAATAAAAGCATTGTAAAGGGTTTACATTGTAAGCATGCTTCTTTCCGTTGTATACTCTTTTTCACAATCTTCAGTCATCTCACGTTGAAAAAGTTGCCTTAAGGAAACGCCTTATTATGTAACACGTAATTAACAGTTAATGTACTATTAAAGTTATTAATAATGAATGCATAGGTAGTTAGGTACCTCTGCTGTATGATCAAAAAATGTTTGAAATTTAGAAATCACAATATGTTTACATTATTGACACATTATGATACAATGAGATTATGCGATACATGAGGTAAGAGCAAATGCCGATGTTTTTTTCGCCAATTCCTTTCTCTTGATGGAGATGGTGACTCATAGATTTCGCATTTCTTCCAGATCCCATAAAACGTGACCCGTTCACGCTAACTTCAAGGGCTCGCATAACCCTTCCGCTTGATGGCCAATTTTAAAATCACCACGAATGGTACGGTTGCTAGGCGCAAACCTGTTCTTTAAAAAATCACGTGAATCATCTTGCTTCTGACTAAGATACCTGATTTCACAGAATATTGCGGCATTTCATCTTGATGAGTCAATAGATATCAAACTAAGATAGTAAAAGATGCGAAATTGGAACAAATAATTCAATACGGTTTCCGCTAAATACACATCAGTTTCTGATTATTAAAGCTATATCAGAGATCGAAACTCATGAGTATGATCTTTTTATACTGATTTTTTGCTACAAAAGAGGTAATGTTTGTCACGAAATTTAATGAAATTCGTTGATTCTCGAATCCAATTCTGCCTTATAAGAAATCTCTATTCGATAATTATTAATATATCTGTATTATCTACACTGCGGTATCAAGCTTCGAGACGATGTAAAAAAAGTAAAAAAAAAAAAATCAGCTTGATGCCGTTATCTGTATACCCAGTCGTGATTCACCAGAGAAGAATGGACCAATAGGAATTGATGAAGAAATGGGAACGATCTTTCATTGGTGTAGCGTGGTCTCAGAGCTTTTCTTATCCGTTACCAGTGTGTTTCGAACACGTGTTTCTCGTTGCACCCGGAATGGCTTGCAGGTTTGTTCATGTACAATGAATCAATGATAAGTGCTTATCACATCCCTAAATCCACATTAAATAACTTCAGAGTGATACTGTATAATGTATTTGAATGTGCATCGAAATTGATAATGTGATTAAATCTCTCTTTAAAAAGTAATTTACATGAATTACGATTCAAATCCTAAAAATTCCGAGTCATTAAATATTTAACATTGCACAATATAATAATATATGGAGACACAAACATATTGTGCAATTTTAATTTAGCAAAATGCAAAATTAAACATTTTCGATTACTCGCGTATGCAAATTTTTAGTCCGTTATTTATTATCAAGTTTTTTACTCTCTTATTCATTCCTGCAATAATTTTTATTTTAAAGTGGTCAACGACCGTTCCAAGGTTGAACTTATGAACGTCACATTCAGTATCTTTTACCCTGCACTTTATGCTTCGAACGAATTGTTTTCAGTCAAGTTTTATTAAAATTAATGAAAATTGGTATTTAAAGTTATCTTCATACTCTCTTAGTTTCATACAAATGAAGCAAATATGTTAAGAGGAAAACCCTCATTGTTCCTGAATTCAGCACTCAAGATGAAGAAATTTATACCCAAGGTCTTATCAATTTACTCACTTTGATCCTTCCAAAAGAGTATTGTTTTCGAACTGAGAAGTTAGAGTTGCCAATGGAACTACATCTAACGAAGAATGGGAGAAACTCGTTACCTTGAAACAGCCACCTGCGATTCTGGCAACTTCAATCAATACTGATGAAATGCAATCTAGGGAAAACTTGGTGGCAGATTTCGAAATGGAATTTTAGCACTGTGGAAATCAATCGCAAGCAAAAAATAAGAAGAAAGGAATAAAATTAAAGTGATCAAGAAACGTTAGTTGGCTTGTTGATATAGAAAATCAATTGTTTAACGCGATTTGACATTTTATTCCAATTCAATCTTCTTCCACGGAATTATCTCAACTCAAGGTACATCGATTATGGAGGGGCATGAATATCACCCAAATTCCAATTGATATAAGTTTCATATGGTAGAAAATCAAGTTATCGAACACCTAATTACTATAATTTTTATTTATCCGAATCGTCGACGGGCATAATCTCTATTTATCCTAAATGCTGTTTACTATATTTTTTACAATTGATATTTGGTTATTAATTGTTATTTTAATTTTCCCAAATAACCAGATAACCTAATTTTAATTTGCTCGAATTCTAATATTCATAATCCATTACCTAATATTCTTTTGCTTGATTCGCCACTTGTCATAATCCCCTCTTTTCCGAATCTTTCATGCAATCGAATTATCATTTGTCCTCATACCAATCCAGCATAAGAATAATTTTGCGAAATTCAAAATTAGCCAATCAGAATTATTTTTAATTCGAGCGATAATTTTTAATTCGGATAAATGAAAAATCTGAAAAATGTGAATTTTTTCAAATAAAAATTAGGTTATCTGGCTATTTGGAAAAATCAAAATTACTTCAAATAACAATTCGAGAAAATAAGAATTAAATTACTTAAAAATTTGGGAAAATTAATATCTTGCCGTATGGAGGTTCACCGAAATGTGGAAATTATACCAAATAACTATTCAATACAGTAAAAAATATAGGAAACAGCATTTAGGATAAATAGAGATTATTCCCGTCGAAAATTCGGAGAAATAAAAATTATAGTAATTAGGTGTTCCATAACTTGGTTTTCTACCATATAAAACTTATATCAATTGGAATTTGGGTGATATTCATGTGCCTCCGATTATGTTCGAGTCCTGCTGAGGCTGTTAATTACGATTGCAGAAGCGCTTCACTATACGATGAAAGAATTGTCGGTAGGCTGGACAGAGATACTCAGACAGTCGCCAGACAGACAGTCTCCAGACAGACCAGTCGATTAAAAGCTTTTTTCGCCTCTTTAGTTTAGGCTGATATTTTTTAAAGGATCTAAAGTTTCGGCAGAGTCCATTCCTGCCTGAATATACTTAACAATATCTCATTCGACAATATTTTTACTGAAGTAACCCATAATGCCAAGTTTCCTTCTTCTTTTCTGCTTTTCTAGCTTCCGTATTGCGTAGTTTGCGAGGGTTCGGGACATTATTCTCTCAGAACCTGACCTACCACTTGGAGATCAGGTGTTTCGAATCGGACAAGCCAATTTTCAACGACGCAAAAGCCTGATATACCCGCCTCCTTTTGTCCTTTTTTTTCGTTTGCTCCCAAGTATTATTTTCTTCCACTCTAACCTGAGCCCTGGACCTGGGATGGCCGACAATGCACCTGCAAGTCGTAGCAGGTCCCAACGAGTCCAACAAGTCTAGACTCGTAGACTTCTTTATCTCATCCTCTTCCCCTTCTTCTGGACCTTTTGTCCGTGTTGCAGGTTCTATTCCCTTCGAAACCACCGATTTTATAAAAATGGTTGAGAGGATCCTTTTGACCTTGAATACATCTCGATTTACGTCCTATTTTCAGAAAACCTCCCCTTTAGCCTGCTCACAGGGTAGCCCAGACAAGCTGGCACCCTGGAAGCTTCTCATGTTTGTATACTGAATACATTAATATACTTTTTTTTCTAAATTATCGTTTTTTCCAATTATTTATAAAAGCATAATCAATTTCCCGATTACAAGGACAAAATAATTTTTAATGCCTTCTGTTTTTTCAATCCCAAAAATTGTAAAAGAAGAAGACAATAAAAGCTAGGTTAGAAAAGGTTCGAACAGACCCGATCGTAACATTAGAATTTTAAAACACTCATATATTTTTTCCGCTCGTAAAAGTAAATCTTTTTTTAAAGCCAGAGCCAGGCCAGTTGAAGCTTAGAACAAAATACAGACCTATGGTTTCAAGTTTCAGTAAGAAAATAGGTGCTGCGAGACCCTAGTGGATCAAATAGCACCATTAATCAAACTAGCTTTTCCTAATTTCGAAGATTTAGCGTATAACGAATTAGTTTACGCATTAGCAGGGAAACTTAGAAGAAACATTTGTGTCAAGTTGCACATGAAAGATAAAATAAATGTAGTAGCCTGATCTAAGAAGGCACAAAGGCAAGAAGGACCCTATACTCTTAAAGCATGGGAGATCGAGCGTGCAAAGCTGCCACATCTGGCTTTGGGCTCTTTTGGGATTTCGTGAAAAGAGCTGCGTCGTACCATAACAAACGGCAACGGGTGACGGGCCTTGAAAACTGGTCTCAGGCCCGTGTTGTATCTTTATGGGATCTGCCCCCGAATGTGAACAAAGAGGGTTCCGAGCTTCTCTGAATTCAACGAGGTTTTCTGGGAGTTTTGAGTCTCTTCCTGAGAATAGAGGCACCCTAAATTCATCAGAAAATTATGAGCCTTATAACCTGATGTAAAAGCTTAATGCAGGTTTAGTACACCTGAAACGACGTAGCAAGTTCTTTTCAGCTATAGGTCTAAAGGAAGAATTGAGACACTATGTCAAATCTGAATAATTACGGTCAAACCCGACTGTAGTTTTGATATATAAATATTTACAAAATGCAGGTGTATTCAGGGTATGAGAATAATACAGTTTGGAGATTTCATGTCAAGTACACGAAAACTAATAGCCAAAGTCCTCCTCCAAATTCAAGAAACTTATAGCTAGGAAATTACCATTCTCATATGTCAATCAAAGTAAGATAACACAGACGCTTCTTCTTCTTTTGTTTTTTGTTGGCACAATACCTGAGTACAATAAGCTTTGTATATCCGGTTATGATGAAGTATTGGAAGTGTGGACTCAGCTGAATCTGAAACAGTAGTAAATAACCATGCGCGCGTATGGTCGAGCAAATAGCACTTCCGTCTGAAAAGTACCGCGACTCTATCCACACTCTATTTTATGACTAAGCCGGACTTATTTAGACCACAGAACAACTTTTTCACTGTGGTCTCAGACAGCAACCGCAAAAGAAAATGAGCCATCAGAATCTTCAATTGGTCAACTCGTCCTATTCGAACCGCAAGAGTGAAAATAAAATTAGCATCCTAAATCATATTGCATTCAAAATAGAGTATAAGTTATATAAATTTAAAAGATCCTCATACTTATCAAACGATCGACTTGATCATGAGAAAAAAATTGATATGGTGTTCCGTGAATGACAGGGTTTAGTGAGAAAAGTACAAAAGAGGATACTTATCCCGGATCATTTCCCTAACCCATAATTTGTAAATTGTAACCTGACTCTGGGTTCCATGTAACCCATAACATTTCCACACTATGCCTTATATGATTCCTTACCAGCTTGAAGATTTCAATAGCGTGAGACGGAATAAAGAGTTAAAAATCTTCTTGTTTTATTGGTTTTAAATCGACTGAGAACAGTAAGAGGGAATTCTCCATTTTCTATTCATAACTGGTGCAATGCAGACTGCAAGGCCAAGAATAATTCATCATTATTTTCGGATTCCCATAATCTTAGCACCGCCCATCAATTACGAGCGGGCTGACCACCTCAGGCGATTTCCCATATAGCGATACCATGGGCCGTTATTGCTTGCTTTTATTAAAATACACCATGGAAGCACCCTCCCCAATTCGATCCTTTCACAAGACGCACGGTCAGGGTTACTATGGCGAAATTACTGTGATTAGCCAAACACAGAACCTCCTACGCTAACCACCGTTCTGAGTTGGCCTAATTTCATCGCGCTCTACGCTCTTCATCCTTGTTTTTTAGGCTGTTCCCCGCAACATTATGAGCACGGAAGATCATTAGAATGAGTCTCAGATCTTTATAGTAAGTCTTACATTTTTTTATCTTAACTAAAACTTTGGATACAATAATGAACACTAATTTTAGTACTTTATTAAACGGTAAAAGTGCATTTTACTAAAAAGTATGAAATAATTTGTAGAATATTATATATACCATATATATAATTATATATATATATACAAGGAGGCTACGCCTATCATTTAACAAATATTTTTATCTCTATGAATGAGGGTTGTGTAAAAATCCTCAATATATTTAACTCTTTGTTTTTTAACCTTACTAATATTTTAGAAACTCTTAAATAATTCAAAATATGATAGCGAAATAGTGTTCGAATTATAATTACGGAAATCTTCCTTATGAATTACTTTTTAAAAAATCATACAAAAGTATAACAAAAATTGGATTGTTTGATATCGAACAAAATCAAGGATAAATTAAAAAAAATTAAATTTGAGAAGCAAATTATTCTCAAAAATACAAGAATCATAATGGTAATAATAATAATTATAATAATTTAATGATTTTTTAAATATTTATTTGAAAATTAACTTTATATAAATTTCAAAGACAGAAATTAAAGGATTTTTGAGAGATAATTTTATATATGGTATAGTTCATCTTGAAGTTCGCTTTTAGTGCGAAAAGCAACCAATCTCGTGGATCTGGACTTAACACGGTAGAGCAATGTATATGTAATTATGTATGATATATATATATATAACTCGTAATTCCATTAAACATTGGGAAATGTGGAAAATTTGAAAACGGGGTATTGAAAAGGGATTTTGAATAGGGGTTTGGTTACAGGAAGTTGTAAAAGAAAGTTGAAGAAGGTTTAGAAAAAGGGGTTTTGAAATGTGGAAGTTTGAAGAGAGGTTTGGAAAAGGATTCTTAAATTATTAAAAGCAACTATTAAATCTATTTTAACAGAATAATATATCAGTTTCCACTTAAAAACATCTATAAGAAAGCCTTTAATGTTTATATACTCATTTGAAAGTTTTTCAACGTGCAAACTGGTCTATAACCGTTCAAATGGAAAGGATGGAAACGTTGGAGTGCAAGGGGGAAGGTAGTACTGATGACTAAGACTAAGGCTAAGTGGTAACACGCGGATGATGAAGAGTAAGGAAAAAAAAAAGGGGGGGGGTTATATGTGGCCCAACGATGGCAGCAACCACCATGTCGGACCCCATCATGGTGAGTCATCGAAGTTGTCGGGCCCCCAGAAGCTTCAGTTTCGTAACCGAGATGCTCAGGGACTATTTTTTCCTTCCGTTAATTATACAGGGTGGCTACTACCATAAAATCAAGTTTTCAACCGTAAGTTTGCTATCCAATTTCTGACTCTGCAGCACGTTAAAAAAATATTTCACTTTTCTCTGCAGAAAAATTCTGGAAAGTATAACAAGGGTAAGAAAGATAACACATAAAGAATTAACATTTTTGGGATAAAAATACTGTAGAAAGTTTGAGATGACAGTGATGTGTTAGTTTAGTATAGAGTCAAAGAAGCACACTCCATGTGCCTAAGTCTAGACTATCTAATCTTGTTAGTGGTATCAGGTGTACACCTTGCACTCCAGTGTTAATTATTTCGAGGCGTATTGTTACTAGTTAAACTGTTTGTAAGCATCTATCTCGGCAGGAATATATTTTTTTCATTTCGTAAGCAGAAACGACCAGTAAAGACCAGTATCTGCGCAATTCAACTGGAATGAGTTGCACCCTTATCGATAAATGATGATGAGCTGCTTTAGAAATCGAAAATATTGATAACAATTGAAATTAACTTTTGTCCCCTCTTTTGGTTCTGCCAATTACGCTTATTACGGTTGTTATTTCTGAAATCGAGTGGACAAATTATGTTGTATAACACATAGTAAGTTATTGACCCTCTTTATGGCTGATGGCGATGGGGATCAGGTAAAGATTGAGCTGATTTGTCAGCGTTCCTCACTTAGTGATAATGATAATGGCAGCATCGATATTCGGCTAACAAAATGAATGCTAGAACCAGGAAGGACGCTGAAGTCATTCAACAATGTCACCGGGGCGGCCCGGGAATAAATGAAATGCATTTCCATAGAGTGCATACTTTGATACTCGCAGAGTATTAATATCGCTATGACAGCTTGACTAATGATTCTGAATAACCAAGCACGATTTTGACATTACGAGATTAAAATCATAGAGAAAAAATGAATATAGCAAAACTAGTAAAACGATAGGGAGGAATTCGGAGAAAGTGAGAAATCTGAAGTCGTTTCCGTTAATTTTCCTTATAGCGTGCGCTTATTTTTATTGAACTAGAGTTTTCGAGATGGATCTTATTTCGACTGATGATCCCGGATAATGATATTAACCATATTAGTATTGCATGATTTATTACCGTTATATCTTATATAATTTATCGTGTTACGTATAATATATGTATCATTCCATTTTATTTGGAAATAGGATTTCATAATCTGGAAAGAGGGGTACATAATAAATAGTATATTTTTTTTACTAAGAAATTTTGAACCAACTGCAGTGAATTTAAAAGTCAGGATTTGGTCAAATATATAATTTTGGATGCTTAATAATAGTCTCTGAATGTGATTTCAAGTCCCATTAATTAGAAGTGTCTGGTCAATCAAATGCCTCTGTAAGCCGATATCAATTTTTTATTCATGGCTGTATAGCACTATGATGGGATTTTCACGACTAAGCTTACCTGTCACACATACAATCAATGCACCGATTAATGTCCAGAGTGATTTTCAAACAGTCTGTAAAGTACTTTCAAATCCTGGTTCGAGAAACTCTTTTGTTTAAACGTAAAAATTTAATTATTTAGCTATTATTATCAAGTATTATTAAAAACCAATAACAAACTATTAAATCTATTTTAAAATGCTTCGAAATTTGAAAATAAAATAATTGAGCTAATCTAAAGAAAATAAAATATTTTTATTTTATTTTTTATTTAACTGATAAATATATCTGGAAAAAGACCAAAAACAATAAGCTTTTAAAACATTTTATGTGGATTATAAGCCACAAAAAATTGCAATTCTTCAAGAAAAATAATTTTCTTAAAATAAATCATTTTCTGATGTGACGCATATGCGGTTTAAATATAGCAATAATGGTATTATCTACTTAGTTTGTACAATTTTTATCAATACTTAGAATTTAAAATTTCATGTAAATAACTGTCAGGGTACATTTTTGAATGTTCAAATAATGCTTCTGAATTTTTCTCATCTCAAAACAATGTTTTATTTTCACTCAGTATATTAAGGGTTAATAAAATTAGAAACTAATTTTACTTTATTTTAATTGTATTTCAAACACGTCTGATACTTCAGCCCAATAACAAACGATTATGCAACGCAGGGTTATAAATAGTTTGCTTATGAGAGCAAAGAACTTGTGCTATTGAAAAAAAAAAATATATATATATATATATATATTAAAAACTCTCATCGTGTCAGAAACGATGGACAACGGGGGAACAGGCAGATAAAAATAATGAAAAAGGAATTAAAGCGAATCCGTCTAAATTATCGTTCATCAGCGCAGCACGCATCCCGTGGGAATCCCTGCTCATCCGCTCTTTGTTGCGTAGCAATTAAAATTAGCGCTGTTAATTACCTGAGCGGGAGGCGTGCTGCAGCCATACTTGTTAGTGAACGGCGAAAACTGCCGAAATTAAGCTAAAAACAAAATGTAATGCGCCACGTCTAATGGCACACGTATGTAAATCCTGGCGTTTAGAATGGTAATTACTCCTGCTCAGGTGGTTATAGCTAGGTGAAAAAAGGTAAAGGCATGCAGACACGTAGATTAGTTTTCTGAAAGCGATCTGATTATTACGCGAAGCCCTAACACAGGAACTAAAGGACCCCTATTTATGTTATTAGCGAGGATTTCATTCTAAATTTATTTTATTTTGTTCATAAAAGCAGGTTTCTTCCCTTTAAACTTCTGAAACTGAATATATAGTCAAAAGTACTGATAAGGCTGAATCTCTGAAAAGTTTGAAAGTGTGAGCAATCCTCTAGTCAATTAGTGAAGTAGAACGTAAAAAAGGGACTCTCAAGAAGATTTCAAAACTGAAAGTCAGAAGATATTTTACGGCGCCATCCAAACTCCGAACACTTAAAACTAATGCTTGTGGATAGTATTAAGTCCCCTCGCCTACACTTATGAGTGGATTTATACAAACAGAAGTAAAAACTTACACTCTTGAAAGTTCTTATTTTCGTGCTCAAGATATTAGATGTAATTTAAATCATTCCGGTAACAATATTATATGAATTGTTAAATTTACTTGTTAGTTTATTTCTGTGTTTGCTTTCTTTAACATTCATTAACGTTCATCAGGCACTTTTTGCAAATTTTGAGCAATGAAGCATAAGGAGATGTAAAGACGATTCGTTTTCTAGGTACACGCAAAGTACACAAATTTGTTAAACAGCTTTGTAAGTATTCACAAACAGGATCGTGATTGCGGTCACGTGGCGGCTCGTATCACTCAAATGGAAAGTAAAACAGCGAGCAAGGGTGGTTTCTCTGAATAGCTGTTGATTGTAATCACCCGGTGTAAGTAATGTCCATTTGTCGGTTGTATATACCGACTAAATCCCGTACTCATACACGTATTACAAGCCCGTATGCGTTACATATGAATGAGGTGAGAGAAATTTTTCGAATGCTGTCGATTTAACATATTTGATATTCATCGACTATCCAGAGTTTTTTGCAGGGTTCCATTGAAAATTGGCATGTGTAAATAATAATCCATTACATGACGGGTGCAGATAAAATACGGCAATCGAGATGAGACAAATAGAGTGCAAATTATATATTTGAAAAAAACTGTTCCATTAATAAAACAGTTTTTTGACATAGCCAAGAGTCTCTAAAATTTACAAGGAAGTGTTAATTTTCATAGTTAATTAGAAACTTCGTTATTGCTGATTCACCTTTCTTTTTGAGAAATCATCCATGATTAATCGATTATTTCAATATGAATATTGTATACATATATATTTCTGTTTTGATGTCTTCAAGATGAGTTCCTATAAGATGAGGAGGATTGCTCACAATAAATCAGTGTACTGCTTCATAGATGAAAACTGTGTCATGGGAGTGATTATATAAATTAAGTTAATACCGAGACAATCAGAACCAATCGACGACACGCTGCGAGCCACCGGGCAATTTAGTAATTGAGTATACGTAGTTGAGAGTGATATATTTCAAAGCTATAATTTTCTAATTGTAAAGTGATAAATTTCTTAGAAATTAGCTACTCACGGAACTGATTAGAGTAATTTTGCATAATTAAGATAGTTAGATCATTTTATTATTTTCGCAGACAATTTCTTTTAATTAGTTCAAACTCATTCTCTATAAATAGGCTGCTGACTACAAGCTCCGATTTCTCAACTTCCCTAACATTTGCTTGACTTCCCCAACTTTCCTGACATGTGGCCATTTTGCATAAATAATAAAAACATAAGCATGAAACACAGAGCCCAATTATTCAAGTGCAAGAATTAGTCTTAATTGTAAATCGGACTTGGTCTTGCGAAAAGCACTTGACGATTAAAACGCAGTCTCGAGTTTCATTCTGTGTGGTGAATTAAAATTGAATTACACCAAATTAAAATTGAGTCGAGGAAGAGTGTCTGCAAATTCCCGTGCATTAATCACGAGATGCTGACGGCGCCCCGACGTCCCCTGATATCCCGTCGCGTTTCTGAAACGCACTGTATACTCCTTGGCACTTCTCTCTAAATTGAACGCGTATGTTCGCGCGGTAAATTGAGGAATTGAATATTCATACGATTCCACCCTCTCATACAAAGGTGAATTCAATTACGCATGATTGCCTGGCTCTCTGCGAGCAGTTAGGCCAATTTTACGCTTATTGGTACGTAAATACGGATCGAGATCGCGTATATGAGTCTGTAAACTCGAGTTTCGGAAAGGTAGCTAGCTAGCTAACAACATATGTATCTACATATGTAACACATAATATACACAATATATAACAGTATACACTCACCGCTGCGCTGGTTCTGCGATTCGTCATGAATTTTGTCTTGCTTCGACAAATATCAAGAATCATGAAGCAGTGACTCATGCCACGAATGTAAAAGCATTGCACGATTAATATGGAGAAGAAGTATGTTAACTAAACATTATACTTCGCCGCCTGTCGGAATTAGATTTGTCACTCAGTAAACTGTCCTATCTTCAAAAAAGTGATGTTCCCATATATCGAACCAATTGTTGTTGAAAACCTGATTGGATTTCTGGAAATTGCGCGAATTGTGTCAATGTCCCGAATTTGAATATATCCTTCAGATTACTTTCGTTGTCGAAACGATTGCTGTCACAAAAGTTATATTAATACAAAGAATATGAATTTTACGAAGTTTATTTAAATTTTGGGATTGTTAAAGGATTTCACGGCAGTTCAAGGAATTTTATGATTGTGATTTTCAGAAATTTTAAGGATATATTATAATAGGTCATTATTCAAAATTACTTTGAATAATTTCAAGATGATATTAAGTTATTTTAAGGAATAAAGGGTTTTAAAGAGATTTTACGAGATTTTATTGAATTGGCAAGAATTACAAGTTTTTATATTTAAAAATTTTCAATTCTCAATTATTTTATATACTTTTGAAATCCCTTACAACCTTTTAAAATCCTTTGATTTGAAATAGCTTACAATCCTCTGAATCTTTTTAGCAAAAGGTATTATTAAACTGTGAGTAGTTTTACTACAAATGGAATACAGATGTAATGTAAATAAAAACTTACTTCTTCATAATGATCTAGAGGAGTAGCTGAATAAGCAATTACTTGTTTACACGAAAAGACCACTGTTTAAAGGAAATAAAAACCGAACTATAAGATTCTTCCATTATTATTTCGCCCTTGCTCGAAGCACCCTACCTCTGATTGCACGTTATTACGACGATGTTCTCCGCAAACCGCGAAGCGAGGTTGACGAAAAGAGATGAGCTTTGAGTGATTTTATTATGCGGACAGCCAAATATCGTCGGGAGGTTTGAGATTTTAGGGCGACATGCATCGCCGATCACAGGTGCGAGACATCAAACGTATCTTCGATAATAATACAAACCCCATTGATACGACATGTATATTGTATACCTATAGCTGAACTTTCCAAACCTGGTTAATGAATGTTTTTTATTTGACTGGAAGGTGATGCGAAGAGCATTGTCATGAAAATAAAGTCCTGATGACACCATCATTTTTATTACCCAACTACCCTTTGTCAGTCCTCGCGTCGTCGATCATAAAACTTCTATTTTCTGGGAAACTTTGGTTTTTGACCTCCCATTCAATATACGGAACCGGATCTCGATGCGGTTAAAAGAACAGTAATTCGAAATAAATTGCAGGCAGTCAATATTCATGGTATAAATATAGACAGGTATAAGGTATATGGTCGCAACACGTGTCGAAACGTGTGGACTGTGGAAGCCACTGAAATGTCCGGTATATAGGTACTTCATGTTGATGAGCAACGAAACAATTTACACACGCGTGTGAATTAACCTAGGATATGCATTGGTGATAAATAGAGGGTAGTCACGTTCTAATCGAAGGGGTCACACGTAAAAGTGTCTAAATGCGATAGGGCGAATAAATTATCTGTCACAGAACTATTGTCTCATCATTCTCATCGGAAGTGAAAAAAAAAAATTCTTTTTTTTTAATGGATCGGAATGAGGAGGATTACATGATAAATTCTACGGTGCACGGAAGTCGAATACTCCAACGTGAGAAAATAGGTAAATAGTTAGAAAAAGCAGGGTGGGAAAAGCAGATTTGAGAAGTTTTAATAAACTAGTGATTTAACTTCTAGTGAATATAGAATATATTTTTATTATTCTGGAGAACATCTGACGAGAGTAAACTAGGTTATAATATTCGGCACTCGATGGCGTCTATTTACGTTTCCAAATAAACCAAAACGCGGTTGGATAGACAGGAAAGCGAAGAAATGACGTTCGCCGCATGAAATGAGTTCGCAAGGGTGATAAATGACGTCTGGAGAGAGATTCTCGGCGTTTTAATCGAACAATAAAATCCCAATGGTTCGAAAAACTTTTATGTACCCTTTGCGTCTGTCTCGATTTCGATGTTGGCCATCTGGATGCACCGTTAGAGATTTTTGCTGTACCTCGCTGCCGATAAGTTCTCATAATCTTGGTAGAATTTTATGTGCTTCCGCTTTGGCACGACTCTTATTTCTTTCGTGTCTACACTTCGAACGCAGATAAGTTAGGGATCATGTACAAGTTGCGTGAAAAAATACAATAAATGTGGAAGAAAAACAGTGGACTAAGTTTGAAATAGGATCCTGCTCCTGGCCAGTTTTCCCTAGTTCCAATGTGTTCCTTAGATATAAGTAACTATTATATAAATTATTACTACTATTCGTTATCCCATAAATGCCTAATTATATAAAAACATTTTTATTAAAAACAGAAATCTCGATTGGAGCCTCGTCAGAACCCCATTTTAAATACGGCTAAATGGGGCAATTTCTGCAAAGAGCGAGGAGATGTCTAGGGTAGTTAGAACTTATACCCCAGACATGTCCTCTCTCCGACATTTATATTTATGGAAGAGTCGTATAATAAGCAATAATTATATAAATAGCCTCTTGAAATAGTCCTTCGTCGATCAAAGAAGGACAGACTCGTATACTTAAATACTCTTCTGACAATGTTCAGTATTTTCGTGGATTCTTATTACAGGAATGGGTAGTGTATTGTTTTGTCCAGAATATAGGTGGACATCATGATGACAGTAAAGAACATAAACGTGAGCTCCCGAGGGAGTTACGGAACATAAAATCCTGCGTCTCCCTTCGACATAGTGGCGTCGAGATGTCGGGACTCGGGACTCGGGAGTTCCCTGAGCGTGTTTCTATATAACCGTCACAATCCTACGAAGCCCTATAGCCCTTGCTCGTCATTGCTGACAGTTGACCCTCCCTTCGCGTCGAATTTGTCCTTTGATCAAGAAACCAGATTGCTGCGAGTTCCCTTTCTACGTGGTCCTTACTTTTATCGAGAACAAGTGACACCCTCCTACTCAATAAAAGGAAGAAGATTCTTCGGTGAGATTATTTCTTCGAAAAAGTCATGATCTTGTTGCTCAGGTGCCTGGGGGATGCTTCTGGATAGCTCATAGTCTCATATACTTTGTGAGTATATAAAGGTGCCTTGAACGTGAGACGAGAGATGAGTTTAAGATCTTCAAATCTCTCCAAAGGAAGATTTGTCAAGTGTATTTCATTTCTCTGCTGATGGTTAATGTTTGAGTTACTCTGTCGTTAAACTAAACTTGAGTCTTTCGAATTCGTATTTGGGTACTCAAATGGAAGAATTTGCATTGAATGCATTTCGATTAAGTTAAGTTTTTACATAATAAGGATCTATGTACCTGGCGCAACAGGTAAGAAATTTTGAAAAAATATTAGGACCAATATCTTGTTTCGCTCTTTTGAAAAGAAATAAAAAGATGCAGAAGGCGATAAATTTCTTATTTTGTATCGTATTACCTTATGCTTTTTCTCGCCCGCATTGACCTCGATTTCAACAAAAGATCCCACAATTTCACGCCCCGTTCTTTCTCCAACTGTCAACCGCTAATGGAATCTCTGATAGGCCGTCCTGCTATCCAAATACTTTTGAATACGGATTATTTCCAAAGGTTTGAGTATGCATAAAGAGTATCTCTTGAAAAAAGATGCATTGAATTCAAAAGAGGAAGACCAGAAAATCTCAACTAAGATCGGAAACCCAGTTCTATGCACCACGTGTTTGTTTAGGCATGTTTTTCTACCAGCTTATGATATAGTTCCATCGCATAATCTTGAGAGTTGATAACGTTTCTTAATTTACGCCGTAACCTTTACAAGGGGGCAATTTCGATCAAGCTTTCAAACACGCAATGTTTCAAACACCCTTTTATTGTATACTAAATAAAAAACATTTTTAAATAATGGATCTTCTTTTATTCATGCTGTGCCTATCAGTGATTGAAATAAAGTATTGAAAAATTGGTTTCATAATAATATTCTGTCCGTCCATTTAGGTTTTAAAGGCTGATAAAGAATTTCCAGGTATTCCATGAGTTTCTAAAGGTTCCAAAAGGCTATAGAAGATTGTCATATAATTTTAACGAATTTCTAGATTTTTCCAAAATTTACAAATATTTTAATATAATTAGGCATTGGTTTTCTGACCATAAAAACTGGAATAAAACCGAAGAGTTTTCCATAACAAATATTCCAGAATGGCTTTTTATTGTTAATGGGGTATTGACCAGTTTTCCCTATGTGGGGTGTTTACCTGTAATGAGAGCGTGACGGGCCTTGTGGAGTCCTTCCCAGTTTTCCAGATCAGGACCACTCGACCAGACTAGAGTTAAGACAAACTGATCAGGACCCCACGAGAATCCTATTTCACTTTCCCCGTGGGCTATTGTTGTTTAATATCTTTTATTGGGAACACAAAGTTTCTTGCGCGCGAATAATAATGCTTACCATATATATGTAGTTTAGTAATAGGGGTCGGAATAGATGGATGGGTGTTCGATTTTTATGAGCTTGCGTGGTATCCCCATATTTTGCAATGGGACCACCACGTGTGCATTCTCGACTTTCAGAATTTGCATTCTTCCTCTACACCTTTCCATCAAGGTTTACCGCTGCCGACCACATTAAAACTAATTAACCCTAATTAATGCAGCGACGCGTGGTAGAAAGAAGCGCACCATATGAACTTATCAAACATATGCTCGCTTTTTTACTCCACCCCTCTAAGTTATTTCCCCTCCCCGGCAGTTCCGAATGATGATAGGCCATAATCCACCCATGGGTATACATATAATATATATATATATAGCATATAAACTCCAGAGCGTTGTACACATTGGGGTTGGGGTTGACGCTTCGGAAGGTCACCTAGGTGGGGTCCTGGATGCCGCATTACATTAATATATGTACACACTACACACTTGCATATATACGCGGGGTGGTTCTGGAATGGAAAACACCATATGGCGATGCAGGTGTACAAAAGGCGATTAGGAAGGACTAGTATGAATTTACATTAATACGCCCGAGTTTTTCGTCGTTTACTAGATTTATTATTTCGAGCATGATTCGCTCTTTCAGACAGGTTGCGCGTTTGGCTACCTGATGGCGAAAGCCTGGCTATTCCGATTTTATTATTAGATTAACCTGCACACGTGTTCGCGCTTGACGTTAAATAAAACCTAATTTTGGTAATTATATCGTTTCAAGAGCAATGAAAGCGACGTGACTTTGGGAGAAGGACCCCAAAAATATACTTTTTGACCACCCCATCACATTTATGGGATGAAAAGCTATATATATATATGAACAAGCATCTCCATTATAGTATATCAATCGTGTTTGTTGACGGCGTATTCTGACGGATTTATTACGTTCTGGTTCTGCCTTTTTAGTCATACATATTTGACTTCTAGATTTTTTTGCATTTTTTCCTTTATTTGGGTCATTTTTCATAAAATAAAAAAGGTTTTATGTTTAGTCATAAAATAAATATTACTTTATACGACAGTTTATACTCCTTTTTGTAATTATCGTTCCATATATTGACAGTGCCAAAAGTAAAAATACTCCTTAACGGCCCTATATATATATGGTATATATATATATATAT
>JAUESI010000018.1:11631017-11645539 GCA_032275145.1 Synergus laeviventris | reverse complement strand
TATATATATATATATATCTCTTACAGATTAATGTGCGTTTTTTGGATTGCTTATTAGCAGCGACACGCAATGCCCACCTGTGCGAACGTATTCTAATTCTGAGGTAGTCAGATCCGAACGATTACAATTCTCTGCATTAATGATTTCTATTAGCATAGATTCATCGTAGATTTCGGACAGAACGCATGAGTAATCGCGAACACGTGGTCAGATTCTCAATGCGTGTCCTTTTCTTTTGTGCATACACAATATGTTGTCTCTTGCCTTATAGCGCCACTCGTCAAAACAATCCGAGGCGTATGAATATCACCCAAACTCCAATTGCGGTATAATAAGTTTCATAGGGTCGAAATCAAGTTATCGAACACTATTAATTTATCCTAAATGCTCCTTTTGCTCGAATCGTCACTTGTCATAATCCGCTCTTTTCCGAATCTTCATATGTAATTAAATCAAAATTATGCCAAATAACAATTCGATATATAATAAAAAATATAGCAAAGGTTCGATGACAATTGATTTTCGACCTCACATGAAACTTATATCTCAATTGGATCAAACTTCCTCATAATTAACTAACAAGCGAAGCGCGCCGGACGGAGGTTATAGCTATAGGTAACTGCCGCGAATTCTACACGTTCAGCGACTATGAATCATCACGAGTAACGATCCTGTGATCTAAAATGACCCACAGTCTGGTTACATTATACATAGCTTAACAATAACGGAAAGAAATGAGTCATTTCAATTTGTCGATGAACTCTCGTCTAGTACACAAGCACTGCTTTTACTGGGAGCCTTGCGCCCACCTGTATATCATATTGACTGCGCAATCCACTCTGGTGATTTTTACTCCAATGACAACGCGCACAAGGAGTGTCATTGCGTAAATCCATTTGGTCGTCAGGACCGCTCAAGTGCCAGCAATTAGGCATCGAGCGCTTGTCGATGAAGTACCCAACAGGAGTGCCTGAGCAATTCATATTTCACCTGTCCGTGACGACTTATGAACTTATTACGTGATAAACAAAGTCATTAGCTAAAGGGGAGAAGATATTGGTGAACATAAGGTTGGTAGAACGAAGCACTGAGTCAGAAAAATCAGAGCAGATTATGAAGGGTTCGTCATAAACGCTGCCATTATGCACGCTAGGTTAGTATCCACCTTAAAATTTAACATTGCTAACTACATGTATATCATAACTGTTTTTAGGGAGCGTTAAAACTCTTGCTTTCAAAGCCAGTTACCTAATCTTCATTCTTCAGCCATTTGTCGGAAAACCATTGTTACATATATTATAGGAATCCTTAATCCTAAAATACTCTCTTTATTCAGTTATATAACATATACGAGATAGAACGCGCGCGTGTTTCCTTTTTTTAAAATATTATATAATTTATGATATTTTATTTCATTCTTCTTTCCTAACAGATGTCATTAAGATTTTTCTTTTAATATCAGTCTTATAAGAATAATAGTTTTAATGCTATGAATTTTAAGAACTTACCAATTTTCAAAAAATAATATATCTTTATAAAAAATCCTTCCTTATATTTTATAAACTAAATAATTACTAAATGTAATGTTTTTGTTTTAAAAATCAAATAATCAATTAATAAATTATTTAATTGTTTATTTACAATATTACCACGAAACCGTAATATTTTATAATATACTTATTATTTATTCTTTTCCTATCAGACATATACCACATTTTTCCCTACATGTTATTGTTAATTAAATAAGTACTCCATTTGATTTACGTTATAAAAAATAATAATAATTAGATTTTTTTCAGAATTAACTACGGATGGATGTTTAGTTACGGATTCAATTTCTAAAAATTATTAGTTTAATTATTAATAATTATTAATTAGTTAATTGCTTATTTCAAATATTACAATAAAACTGCTTTGTCGAAAATTACAATGATGACGAATCAGGAGCACGGAACAGACGTTACGATTTTTGACCTTTTTCTCAATCATCTTTTTTACAATAGGATATATATTATATATATATAATGCAAAATTGCAATCACATTATTATAATAAGTGAAATTACAGTAATGAAGGTAACTGCAACACATGACAAAAAGATGATAATACCCTGCATTTAAAAATGACATTATCATCAATATTACATAACAATTGAAACTTCAGACTTCATAACATGGGTATTATATCTTCTTTGAAAGAACACCTGATTCTAGTATCGTGTTATTGATTATTGAGGTTCGCCTTTTACATCTGGATAAAGGAAGAAGCTGTCCTGTCTCCTGCATGAAGAAAAATCATCAAAATCACTTTTTACCTGAATCGTCATTGACTAAAGACGCTGCTGACGAGAAGAAAGCATGGATATACTGAGAGAAGCCTTTAGAATTTGTGATCGTTGACCTCTCGATAAATAACGAAAGTCCAGAACTCCAGGTATATCTTTTGAAAGATCAGGTTGGGATAATGAGAGGCAGGGGCTGACCTGCAGGTGTGGGATGGGGACCGCTACCGGGCTACGCGGCAGTGGCGTAAGTATCAAAAAATTCAAATGTAAACTACGTAGTAAAATGGTCCCTACTCTTTTCTTACCAGGTACTATAAGAACTTTCTAATTAGTATAATGTGTTGGAAAGAAATCTTCACCAGACCAAATCCAATGAATCAATATTTCTAGGCTTCAACTAACACCCATGACTAACTCTTTGAACCTAAAGCAGCGCTCTCCGCAGCCCCTGCTTCTAAAAGATAATCTATGAGAAGAGGGTCTTCCATGTGACGGGCGTTTTTTAAAGAGTCACATCAGAATACATGTTACGTGTTTTCGTAACGATCCTGAAGATCACGTACTATTTATGTATATGTTTTCTGTATAGTACCACAAGAACATCTTCTGTATAATTATTTACGCACTTTCAAAGTTAGTATTTTTTATTTGTATTTAAAGATGAAAATATTTTGACATATTTGAAATGCAAAATGCTATTTTCTATTTTGCATTTTCCATCTTAAATAGATTTTCAACCTATTTTCCACTTAAAATACAATTTTCCCTTCTTTTGCAGCTGCCCTGCAAGAATATCCAATTAGCTTGCCTAAATCGCTACCCATGCAGTCATCAAAGAACTTTTTTATAAGTTCAAGACGACTCTTCCAACTTCTGCTCCTGTCGAAAGATTATTTAGTTCCGCATGGCATGATTTTTCGCCCAAAAAGAAGATCCATATTATATATGGGGGAAGCAATATAATTACACATCCACAAAGAATGATTATTCTTTATGTATCCTTTATGTAACATATTAATAATTCTTTTAAGTAATTATAATTTATAATTGATTTTCGAAATGAAATATTATTAAAAATTCATTTTACATTTTTCATTTTAAATATACGTTTTGAGAACCATGATTTTACGCATCATCTCTGCGTAAAGAATAGACAAAAATCGTCTTACTTATTATCTCCTATTACTTCTTCCGAAATTTTATGTCGCAACTAGTGCAATGACTGCAAAGTAGTATTCGGCATCTTATGCAGCGAATGAATCCGAATTCCAATCGCTTCCTTATCTCTTCAGTCGTACATTTACAGACCCTTGGTATCTTCGGATTAAATTTGGTGCTGAGATCGGGCACCGGAATCGAAATAAATTTTCCTACACGCTTTTCCTCCTTTTCTTCCTTTCTGCTATTCTATGCTTCCGTCTTTCTCTCTCCACGGCTTATTTTTATAAAAAGAAATAAATTTCTGAAGTTCACGACATGCGGTACACACTTGCGGGGAAAATCTAAGTCAGCTAATTGTTCTCCGTTTTCTCAAGAGAATCCTCATTAGTTGCATTCTTCTTCGAGTCTTTATATCCAGTGTGTCCTGTTGTTCGAAGGCGGGCATGCGGATATGCCGGAATGTAATTTCGTCTTCGCTAAATTCTCTCGCTTGGCTGTGTTCGCCCTTATTGGCTCTCACGTGACTAGCATTGGTGGTGACCGGTCCTATATAAAAATTGCTCGCCAACTCATTCCATACATGAGCTCTTATTCACCCTCTTCAATACAACACAAACAACATAAATAAGCAAAACATATAAAGAACTACGTCACATACAATCCGGCTAAAACAATTAAGAGGTTTACCCAAATTACCGCTATTTCAAGCAATCGATTTTTTTTTAATGTCATTTTTCGAAAGTATTTAAAAGTATCATACCAGGTGCAGACAATGCTGATTAAGTGCAGGTAAACATTTTTCATGATTTTTCATTTTAAAAAATCTTTAAACGTGTTATTCTCAAAACAACGTTTTTTTCCACTTTTCGAAAAATGTCCGCCATTTTGTTATTTTTTGAAAATAAAATATCGTATGATATGCGCTATATATTACTATACTAACATACTGAATCTAAAACCTTGAATACAGAAGAATTAAGATTTTTCGAGGTCAACATAAAATTGAATAATAAATTCATAATAATAAACGTTCATTGGTGCCGTACCGTAAAAATTTTTTATAGAAAGGGACTAAATTTTGCTCATGACTATCAGGTTTTCAAGGGAATTAAATTTATTAATCCCATCCAATTCAAGAGCCTTCTTACCGGGATCTCCGAGATTTTATCAATAACCGGTAAGAAAGGCTTGAATTGGATAGGATTAATAAATTTAATTCCCTTGAAAACCTGATTTTCCCTCCGATATTTTCTAAAGGTTTTCGGGAGAATTAAATAAATGAAAAATATATGCTACATTACGAAATTTAGAAATATATTCTACATTTACGGAATTAAAAGCATTTTAATATAGATATTTCCTGAAGGAACTAAACAAATTAGAAATATATTCTGTTTACGGAACAGAAAACTCTTCCAAGAAATGTTGCCGCTGCTACGGGAACTGAAGGGAATTAAATTTCTGGAAATTCTGTTACCCCCTTGTGGATAAAAGCTTGGTGGAAAAATCAGGTTTTAAATAAGACAGAAAAAGATCACTTTTATGTTAAACTCGATAAATCTTAATTCTTCTGTATCAATATCTGTAATATAAACTGAAAAATTATATAATATCACTTACAGGATTCAAGCTATGTAAGTTGAAATAAGTTCCAACTGACATTCTCAACCGAGAGGACGCGTTTTCAATAAAGCCCGTTTATGAAATGTCAGCTATTGATGCATATATTGATCACTTTCTGCGAATACAATTTTTGATATTAACAATTCTGCAGAATGTAGGTAACATAAAATTTTTCTGCTGACTCTGCCTTGGAAAAATCTCTTCGTATGGCATCACTTAGGTCATTTTGTGAAAGAAGGTAGGAAGAAATTGGAAATCAGATAAGATTGGATGAAAGGAAAAGCTTCCGGTACGGACCGACTTCTCGGGCGTCGATCGATATGGGATAGCCCCAGTCGCAGAAATGTTCTTTCTGCCGGATATTTGACTCTATTTCAGAAGAAATCGTTTCACGTCTCGGCTCCGCCTTCCCAGAAATCGGAACGTCGCAGAAATAAATTTTTAGCATCTCTACTGCATTGACGTTTGTTAAGTGTTACTTTGTGACACGGAAGCTTTCCCATATAGAAAAGCTGCATTGGCTTCGCAGGTGCTTTCAAAAAGGATATTGCCATTCGTGATTTGTAACTTCAGCTAATTAATAAGTAAGTCTCTTAAAAGATTATTAAAAGAAAATGATAGACACATGTAGTACAAATCAACAACAAAATTTGTAACAAATACGCATCATCATCACACCGTATACCCTCTGTTCCGGAAACAGTAACTGTAATGGCTGAAAAGTAAGTTACCCAAGACTTCATGTGATGCATAATGTGCACTATAGTGACGTATAACATCTTGATGTTGTCATATGCGCCGAGATGTTGCGTTTTGTGCATACTCATATGCACTTGCATCTGTGTACATATTATTGTTTGCATAGGGAAAATCGCTGCATCGCTATCGTCTGGTCATTTCATCGATGCGCCGCGATGACGGCGGATGATGACTTTGATTCGCAAACATGGACCCCAATTACATGGGGTATCTGCACGCTAGCTGACCATGCATTAGCTGCATCAACAATGCATTATTCAGCGCATACACATTGTCTGTTGACATATTTGGTCGTTTCATAATATGATTGCTGCGATATTATTCCGTGTATACTGTATATCCTAAACTTGTATATGTGAGAGGGCGAGAGGGATTTTGAATTTTCAACGTATTCCGACACATATATTCGTTCGACGTGTTCAATACCAATCGTTGGCTTTATAACAGATTACTTCACAGTACTTTAACATTGGAGAGGTCAAAACGATCCACATAACAGCTCTTATTTACTTTTTTCTGCCTGGCATTTTATTACCATTCGTGTAAGGTAGTTATGAATTTTTCATTCGAAATTACATTTAAATGGAAATTTCCAAACTTGAAAATACTAATTATTCAATAAAAAGCTTGTTTTAAACTATTAATACTTTTGAAATCGAACGAGGGATATACGACGAGATCGTCTCGTTGAACTTTTAATCGACCTAAGCCGTGCACTCGAGCAATTTCGCACGTCTTAAAACCGTGACCGTGCTGCTAATGCACCCTTATTGTACTTAGTAGAGTGTCGTTTTGCTTACCATTCCTAACTACACTTCCGCGTACCTGACGATCGTCAACTTGGCAGGAATTATCATCATTATGCCTTATCTATGCGCCTCTTCCCTCTGCATTATCCAGCTCTAAAAAAATATTCTGCTTTAAATTATTATCGAAGACAAACGGATCCTTTTTTTATTATTCACCTTTCAAATCGCATTTCCGGGTAGTTTCACTATCCAATTCATAATCAGCAATCTGCAATTACATTTGGAAGAAAGGGTTCTTAATAACGATTATCTTTGACGACAAAAAACTCTTCAAGTATTATAGAGGCCATTTCGTTTCGGTGAATGATTCGGAAATCTGCTGCGCACAATCTAGGAAAAAGTATCATTGTCTTCTACCAAGGCAGGTATCACAAGTGAAATCGATTCAGGTGAAATGTAAATTCGCGCGGCGTGAATGTCAATGACGTAACAACGAATTAAACATTAAACCGCGGAAACCCGTATACTGTCCTGCGAGCGATACCGTCCGAGAGATTTAAATTAATAAAGGTAATCGGACTAATCCGTTGACTCGGTACCGAAACACAGAGGCCATGAGTGGCAATGGCCGCCGAAATATGCAAATGAATGGAGCGTAGGTAGTGATACAAAAGCGGGAGACAGAAGAGAATGCGTGTCATCACTCTAGTCATCATTCAAGCTCGGGTATATTGTTTGGAGGTGTGGAGTGCACGCAATAATGAAAATACCTGGTAGTGTGGACGGCGGTCGATCATTACAGTCATCAGTGCGATGAACAGCCCGATGTTCGATCCATTAAATGCTCTGGTTTTAAACGTAAAGTAAAACAAACGCTGAATAAGCTTTATGCACGAAAAGCCGAAAGTCTATGAATGATTCAAGGTTTTCAATGCACGATAAATCTATTTTTATTTATTTTTTCCCCCTAGCCGAGTTTGCATCAGCTTATATGGAACTCTATAAACATAGCCGACAGAGACTCCCGTGCAGAAATTTTGATGTGATTCTGATAGGGTCCTAGCCAGTTTTTCCTAGTACTACTGTGGTTCTGATCTGGACAACTGGAAAGGACCCTACAAGGCGCGTCACGTTGTCACTCGTAAGTACCCCACACGTAGGGAAAACTGGCCAGCACCGCATCAAGATTTCAAAAATGATTTCAGGAGAATTTAAAGCGATTTAAATAGATTTCAAGAGATTTGAATTAATTTAAAGTGATTTAAATATGTTCCAAAATCTTTTATTTTTAAGACATCTTAAAGGATTTTAAGTGATTTTAGAGATTTTTCAAAATTCCCAATATATAAACATTTCCTACTGTATTTTAAGGGATTTTAAGTTATACCATGATTTCAAGCTATTTCAAGTGATCTTTAAGAGTTTTGATTGAATTTCAAAAAAATTCAAAAATAATTTTTTTGAAAATAGAAATCTTGACCAAGGCCTCGTCAGAACCCTATATTTTCAATTCATTACTAATCTCATCCTATTTATTAAGATTCCTGAAGACAAAGAATATCAAGGTTTTACATTTCAGAAATTTTAAATTCTGAATTATTTTGCATTCTTTTGAAATCCCTTAAAACATTTCAAAATCCTTTGATTTAAAAGTTTAGAATATTGTTTAGAATCCTCTGAATCTTTTTAGCAAAAGAAGTGCAAATATGAGATATTGTAAAAAAATAATGGTGGTATAACCATAGTTTTTGTGGCACTGACGAAGTGACTAATTATTAGTGATTTTTGACTGAAATATGCAACCTCACAAGTTAAAGCTAAATAATAAAACCCCTAGTTAAAATAAATTTTTCATTGGAAGCAGTAGTCGAATGCCTGCAGGTCGTAAAATTAAGTAGTATTCTCTAAAGCGAACGGGCGAATGGGGATCTTAGCAGTACAATGCCGGTTAGTGTCTTCGCTACGACTTTAAACACTTTTATATTAGCATGCCGAAGCTGTAAAATGCAGAGATGATGATCCAAGGCGGGTCTTGCATAGCAAATGCAACAAATAATCTATAAACTTGTTAAAAAATTACTAATGTTATTCTAACTTTACTCTTTCATACATACAATCAGTTTAAAATTAGAGAAACTCGCAGATGAAAGTAAATTTTTATGGGTGATTTGAGTGTGCATTTTTGATCAATAATTGCGACTGTTCTACTTTTAAGTTATAAATTAAACTAATCGGTACAACTAGTTCAGTAGGACGCTCAATTACTTCTGAAATTGAAAGCATTATGAATTATGGGTGTTTAACTGCAAAGATATTCTACAAAATATCTACGCATATATTGAAATAAATCGAATGAAGTAAAATATTGTGCTGTTGGTCTCTTGTAATTAGACGTAAATGTATGTCACGTAAAGTTTATCAGCACCCAATCTTTCATCTCTAATTTTCGTTATCTTACATTCTTTCTCGGTTCGCCTGACTTCCGACTTTTTATTACCTAAGACTCACCCTGAACAGCGAACATGTTGCGCTTGAATGAAGAAGAGAAGATCTTAATTTGCATGAACGTCGTTTCAGATAAATGTACGTTGTAATAAAAGTCCGTAAATCCTTCACTCATCAGCGTCGTGGCTCTAAAAAGAGGGGTGACAAGATTCAAGATATACAACTATCCAGATGAGATAGCGTTCAACCCTCGAAGCCTGTTATTTAAATTAGCCCAATAAACCTTTAGGTTACTTTATAGTGATCGACCTATCGTTCTATACTTTCGAGCTTTTAGCGAAGAAGAAAATTGTGAGATTTCGAGGCTCAATTTGAGGAAATTCTAATTTCCATTTGGATTAATGGAGAGAATAAATCCCATTCTTGGCATTAATTTCGCTAGGGCACGAGGAGATACTTTATTATCGTCAGTAAATTCTATTCTAAAAATAAATTGAAGATGGATGTTTAGTAAAATAGTCGCTATTAGAATATCAGTAAAAAAAAAAAAAAACAAAAACATCTCACAATATGAGTTCCAAATTTTGTAGTACTATTCTGTTTTCTTTTTGCCTGACCTAAATAATCTAAAAATACTTGGCCCGGAGGGAATCTCCTGGAGAGTTTTACCCCACTGACCGCTTCACGCCCCTGCTACTGTTGCCTGAAGTTGGAAATAGGATCAGGCCCTTCTGTGAGTGTTCAACAAACCATGTAGGTGTCTTGAGGTTTGCTAGCATGAGATTTATTGCTATTCTGACACTTCCTACCTTGCAGAGAAATTTCACACACATTACCCCCAAAGATTGTGGCATTAAAGGACTCGACGACCATAGCAAAATCAAACCCTCGAGGACTCATTTCAAATCATTTATTATAGTATTCTAGTCATTGAAAATTTTCAAAAGTCACTTGCAGTCTCTTGAAGTCTCTTAAAGTCTCTTGAAATCACTGAAGTGTAATTCTGATGATGTTTCTCAGCGGCTGTATATACATATATATATATATGCTAGTATAATAATGCTAGTAATAAATATGATCTGTTCTGAAGATATTATAATAAGCCCAAGTGGTAAACTGCCTCACAATTGTGGGTCAGTATATAAATTGACTCAATTCTTGTAACCAAATTTGGAGACAAAATTGAGAGTCAGATGTCATGACCAAGCAATTTACTTATAATAACCTCAATAGGCATAATATTTTATAATCAATTTGACATTAAGGAAGGATAAATGCAGTTCGTGATGCGCTTGTCATATGTTTGAAAAGCTCCCTAATCGAACATACTCGCAGCTCGCGAAGTACCATATGACGATAACCACCATGATTGAGGGTCTCCTCTAATGTCAGTAGTTTCAAAGGAATTTCAGTAGCACGTGGTCGATCGTGTTCGAATTATACAGGAGTGGAAAAAGGATTGCTTCGATGACGAGAAATTGCTAGCGAGACGGAGGCTGCTAATTCGGACACCAGTTATTATGGGGGTGGCTACTGGCTACCGCATCGGCTGCATAGGGTATTAAATATAAATAGTAACGCGCAGGGAAGGGCGGCAGGAACGAATGAATGTGTCATACGGGGTGAATGCGGTTGTTGTTGGTAGCTTCAATTAGATTCGAGGGATTTCCGACTCCTCTGACAGATAGTGACTGATCGTTCTTTACAGTTGAATGGCGCACGAGATTAATCGGAGAAAACACGAGAAGTCAGCTGCGAATCAATTAGTGCAACACGATGTTCGGCATGGAATTTGTCATGATATTTGCTTCCACAATTTCACAGTTCGATACCTTTTCTATGCTAATCTATTTTTATGTACCATATTTTAGATCAAAAGAGTTTCAGAAACTACTCATGTGTATACTGTATATACATTGCAATTATATATGAGGCAAAAAGATAATAGATAATAGCATATATATAGCAAATAGATAATTACATTTACGCCATTGGAATATATGCATTTGATATTTGTTCAGAGAAGGGAAATAATAATGAAATTAGATGCGTTTATGCTCATTATATATAAATATTCAATTCTTCTTTATTTGAAGTCTCAGCAGAAACAAATACTTATGTGAATTGCAGTACCAAGCAGTAATATAGTTTTTAATTCAACAGACAGCATGTAATTATAGAGAGATCAATAGGTAAGAAATAAAGCGAAATTAAAGCGTCCAACATCAGGAAGAGAAACTCGCGTATCCGGTCTTAAGGCGCACTACGCATGCGATCGAGTGTTTTATTTCTGGTTATTTATTAAACTCCCAAGTAAACGTTCCCGTCGAGTGCATTTTGATCCTGAAATGTTGCATATTTTATACTACTGACGTTCAATTTTTCGCTAGCTGTCAATCAATTAGACTCCTTTGAGGTTTGAATACGTACTTTTTTTTATAAAATAAAGGCTTTCAGACAAGGTAGAGTTGCTATTGCCATCAAATTATTTCATTAAAATTTTATGGTCAGTAAAAGAAGTCTGATTTTCACTGAAGAAAAGAACAGTTGAATCAACAAAACCTCTATTTGAACTTATTTGATTGAAACAATGGATTAAGAAAGAAATTTTCTTGATAAAAAGAGAATTTTACTTTTATTGAACACGTTCCTCAGAGTCATTGGAGAATACTGAGAGATGCGACAATGTGAAAAGGCCTCGAAATCTCATGAATGCTTAATGGATGAATTTCGAAATCATAATAAGGTTTAGGAATGCAAAATAGATTGTATTTGGCATCGCCGGGCAGTCTACTAGAGTCCCCTTAATAACAATTGTCCAATCCCAAAATCTGATTGGCTATGTTGTGATTCATGAGGGGCTGTCCCAAGGATGCAGCAATTACAAAACAGTTTCGACAAATTGAAGGAGAGATGAACTAGATTGGTCAAACCAATTCTACAACCTCTGAATTTTCAAATTAATATTGAATTGAAGAGATAATCCATCAAATTTTGAAGAGGCATCTTTAAACTGTTTTGAATGAATAAATCATGTGTACCTAAACCACACGTGTTCTGCAAAAATGATGGCGATAGGTTGAGACCTTTCAGAAGACACTAGATATGCGAAAGCAAGACAACACTCGACATAATATAAATCCTTTATGTTGTGTTTTTCAACAAGACATCACGGAATGTGATGCATGTCTTCCATGTTCTCTGTCCATGAAATTATGAAATGCGAATAAGCAAGGGCCTTTTGAACTGCCTTGCTAATCAGGGGGTTCAGCCCGGCTGACTATATGTAACGTGTCACATGGACTTCCGATCATAATAAAATGGTAAAATGAACAATATGAATAATAACAATTCGCGTAAAAACGATTTAACCAAAAAACTATATAAAACAACGTACCTGAAACAATATTTACTTATGAAAATTGATTTGATATGAAAATTCCAGGAATTGAGTGATTAAATTACATTTGGACGTATAATAGAGAGAGAGCTGTTATGATTTTCGATTAAAAAGTGGTGAACAATTCGTTCAGAGGGTTGCGTCAAATTGAGTTGAGGTCAATTAAATTGAATTAACAGTAGCTAGGACAGGTATGGAGTGTTGTAACAAGACAATTGCACCGAAAGGGAAAGGATCGTTCTAGTTTGTGCGGTGCGAATGGTTTATTCAGGTGGCTCATTGACTCTGGACACACCATAATTAAAAGTAAGCTGTCCGCTGCGCACCATCGAAGAGACGATTAAACCTTTATGAGGGTGCAGCCAAGCCAGGCCAGGCTTAACTCTCCTGGAAGAGTATGTGTTCGTGCTCCTCTTGGCCTAATGACTCCACGATGACATCGTCTCTCCACAGTCCACCTATACCTTGCCAGATAATTGTCTAGCATTACGGACCTGATCCTCGTACGCTATATGCTCTATACCTGCAGAGGATCTCTGCTGTCCCGTTTATAACATTCATTATCCTAGGAATACCATACCCTTACTCTATGAACTTCATAGTCGGAAAACGTACGCACCCACATGAAGGTTTTGTGTTTTGTGCTGCAAAACATAAAGCAATCAAGGCGTCTTTTGCTGCGGCAGGACACAAAGTGGATGTTTTAAAGGATTTCATTATGAATCATTATGTTAAGATTCAGGGAATAAGGGAGAATGGTCGAAATAATTACCATAATTATTTTGTACAACTGCTTTGCATTGCAATGAAAAGAGATATTTCCAAGAGTACTATTTAGTTTTGAAAGCTCTAGCTTATATATGTTTCTGTTTGTTATATAGCTTTCAAAGGATCAGAGTCTTACCCAAAGTAAGATGTGTTATTCAAATAATATTAGTTTCTTATTCCATACACTAACATATGTATCATTGAAACCAGATCCATACAAAGAATTTCAGGAAAGAGGGACAACTTAATTTTAAATGTAGTCTTTTGTATTTCTATTTGATGTCGGCAAATTTTATTATGAACTACAGTCAGTATAATAAACCATTCAATACATCGAATACATCTATAGTCAACACTCAATAGATTTCAAGATTGGGCATCTATTAGACGTCCACTAGACAGCTATTTGACGTGTATATATATATATATATATTATATATATATACAGGCATAATTCCACATGAGACGTGACGAACTATATTTCAGACGATGCAACTCGTATTTCATGACTTGGCAGAAGGACACAACTTTCAAGTCCTAACAAGTTTACTGCTGCGTCATGAATATGGAGTGACTCTTTCTTAAAATGACTTATTAAACTAGTTGACATTTTAAGGTGTTTGAATACCGTTAACGTAGTATTTAATTTAAAAATGTGGATACACGTTGTTATAACAACAACATAAATTAAAGACCTAGGAGATTTCAATTTGTCTTAGTCTTCTTAGCAAACAAGTATCAAGTCCTTAAAACCAATAAAGATTTTTTTATTAACTTTGGGTAAATGAATCACTTCTTTACTTTGAAAACTCGATGCATGGGTAAAAGGCAAAGATAAATACGGAACTCTTTGTTAACGACGGTAGAAACCATTAACCTCGAAATCATACGTTTACACATAGGTGGACGTAGGATGGTCGGTTGATAGAAGTGGTTTTGAATCGCCCTATCATGTTACGATCACGGTAACGAGATCGTCTTCGAAGCACTCGCGAAGACAGGAGGTCGGTTTCCAGAAAACCCTGAAGGTTCGCCGACACTAGGGTAACAACCTCCATGGGCTTCTAGTCGATCAGTCAGCCTCGCGAGAAATTCTTTTATTATAGGTGTGCGTATTCTTGCTAAAAAGTTTCGAAACTGGTTTTAATAAATCAGATCAACAAAATGAAAACATGTACTTTCGCTCATATAACTATCTGTGCACCTTCTTCAAAAGATTACATAAATTTTTCAAGGATTTCAACATATTTCTAGGTATTTCAATAGAACTCCACAGAACAAAATTTTGCATTGCGTCATACCCTATTAAAAAAATCCTCGCCGATTTCCTCGT
>JAUESI010000018.1:11603272-11630917 GCA_032275145.1 Synergus laeviventris | reverse complement strand
AAACAAAAATAAAATGGTTTTAGGAAATTTTTCTGATATTCTTAATCCAAAAAACGTAAAAAAAAAAATAAATATCATAAAAAAATTTCGTTAGACTAGAAGGCTGAAGCTTCAACCCAACGCAGTAATTGTCAATTTTGAGAATCTTTTTGACCTCCTTTATATCATATTTATCAGTTGAAAAAAGAAACAAATCAATTTTCGTCAGGTTAGACGTCTGATACGTCAGCCTAATTACTGCTTTAATTTAATTTCATCCAACTAAAACATAGAAGTTATGCTTAGGGGTTTACTGTGATTGATATCTTGTTTTAATAATTTCCACAGTGAATAGATTTGATGGATATAATATGCGATTGAAATGAAAGATTTTTGAGCATAGCCGATGGATACACCTTGATAATGCAACAGAGTAGTTGAGTAGACGAACGGTGACGACGACTGGACTGGTCTCGCCGTTTAGACGAGGAATCGAAGCGTGACCCTCTGTATTCTGCACTCACCCTGTGAGCTTTGAGCGTGACCATGAAGCGTGGCAGTCGTGCGTGTGTCACTCAGTGACTCCTGGCCCTGTGGATCACTTCTGCTCCGCCCAGAACGTGCACGCGTATTCCGCCTTGGCTTATATGACCCCTCCGCACCACTTGCACCCTTTCTCTCATCTTTCCTGTATAGTACATCCTCTTCAGTATATGTATTAAAATTCACTCGTAAATTTATCCATTTTCACACTAAAAAATGAATAATTCAACTCGTCCACTGTTGAGCGATAATCTAGATCAGTGTTTAACACGTTGCCGTTACAGCTTCAAAATTTGTCATGCGCGTCCGATCATCTTATAATATAAAATATCTTAAACTTTAATAAATTGATTTTAGTCTCAAAAACAATCCTGTCATAGAAACTGCTTTTATAAATTATAATCTGGTGGAAGTCTGAAAGTATGGTATAATTTTAAGGATATAAAATTAACTCAAAAAGATTTGAAAAAATCATTTCACATTCTCAATCCGCACGATTCTGTCGTCGCGCTTGGCGCTCCGAAATATATAGTCACCGCGCTTCGCGCTCGATGTTATATATTCTTCATGTGCAAATTACATAATTCGTTTCTAGTACTTACTCTATTAAAATAAAATGGTCAAGGCAGAATTTATAGATCTTTTTAAGACCAATAATTATGTTTATTATTATATTTTCTTGCGTGTTCAAAAAGCAACATTACTCATCTCTGCACATTTTTTTTCATATCGTGCGTGGTTTAGCTTTAAACTTTTATTTTCGTTCGTTTTTTTGAATTTTCGAAATGCTTTAAGCCTGACAAGTTTTTTTTATCGAAAAAATTATTAAGGATAAATTATTTGTTTGAACTTCTGAGCACTATGAATATCCGTTCATAGAATTATTAAAAACAAAGTGATCTAAAAAATTTTCAAATAGCTCTAACTTTTTTAAGTTTTATTCAGAATGGCTGGCTAAGGAACTTGACCTTCATTTCAGGACAATAAGAGAGTATACCAAAGGCTAATCCAATCGGTCAATTCTTTCCAAAGTTCTCGTGCTCACAAACTAAAAATCTACAGAGAGAAACATTCATAAAAACATGTTTTTCGGGTTGAAGGGTCACAAAACTTGGACATTTGATAAAACCGGAGGAGCGGGGTCAAATTTTACACAAATATAATAGATTCTCTTATGAGAATATAAACATATAAAAAACTCTAAAAATATTTTTTTAAGTATTTTAGGAGACTGGAGAAGATTTAATTAAAATGATTTAAGAGATTACAAAAGACTTTATAGAAATCAATAGATTTCAAGAAATTTAACAGATTTTAAAGAACTAAAGAATACAAAATTTGGTATATTTGATTGAAAACTGAAGATTCGATTAATCGCTCAATATATATGCATCTGATCGGTTTATTTAAATATTTAATGCAATACTATAAACCGGAAAGTTACTGTTAAAGATAGTCGAAAATGGACAGGGGAGAAGTAAAAAAACAGATAAATTTGTTGGTGAGACATTTCACAGAAATGGTAAAACTCAATGGTGAAACATGGTACATAAGCAGTAGGTCTGCAGACTTGCCGCTATTGCGGGATAAAAAAAACTCATTTCTTGGAATATCTCCATTGGACCTCCTCTGATAATGTACGTCCCTCCAATGGAGGAGCATGTAAATTCCCTCCGAAGACCATAATACTACTTACTAGGCTAACAAGAGTGCAATGAGTTACTGTCAAAAGGGGCAGATAAAGTAAGTTATTATGGTATGTATAAGGTACAAGAAAGTCACATGGTAGCGGTACTCTTCATTTTAGCCTCGAAATGATTGCTCTGTAGTTGCTCTTGGTGCTGATGAGAGGGGAATAAAGGGGGGGAGGGGGAGAAGCTGGTATCGCAGAAGAAAAAGAGAAGACAGGAGAGGGAAGGAGAGAGAAGGATAAGATGAGTGGCAAAATGAAAGAGGGAGCGAGTGCGAGGGTTGTGGGAGGGGTGTGACTTGCCCATGACATCGCGATTACACTCGCACACCTGCGCTCAACTCAAAGCCAGCCACTTACTTTAGCACTCGTCACGTGCTGCAAGAAGCGAGCCACGCGTCCTCAGGCCTTCTCCTCGCTAAAAGCAGTTTTATTTGATTAGTTCTTTGCGTTTTGCGCGACTTCTTACCGCTCCTCTTCCCGGTTACTCACTCCTTCTCTTCCAGGAGTCGTGACTCGATTCTCCCGAGAACTGGAGATCGAGTGAAAAACAAAGCTGCTGGGCAGAGGTGCAACGACTGATTTTGGTTTCTTGCGGTCGCTGTGGCTGTCACGACTCCACGGGAAGAAACCAGTTATGGTAGCGAGGATAAAGGATGAATCTGTAAGACAATTCAAACGAGCTTCGAATTTGCGGTTTGGAGACTAAATATATATGCTGCCAGTAAAGTCCATTATACCGGCAAATCTAAAAAAAGGCGTGGTCAAGGGGTACAGTCAGAGCAAAAATGTCTCGATTCTTCAAACAGGGACGCCGCGCGACGGCGAGATATTTTTATAATAGATTATAGAGGGTACGTTGCGTCAGAGTCATGAAGTAAGAGACTTCGGGGGATGATAAGCACATGAGTTATTTGATTTTAAAAATGACCACAGTTTACATACAGGCCACAATCTTTTCCCTAATTTCCTGTTTCCCCCTTTTTTCACTTTAAATGCGGACTGAATCAACAAATAAAAAAATCCATATTTTCAGTTGAAGAGTTAAAGATTTAATTACTTCTTCAGTCTTTTAACAACGGAAGACAATAGTGCTCAGCGATTTACAACCGTAACTAATGTCCACTCTAATTTTGTAATATAACTTTTATATTACCAGCTTCTAGACTAGTCAACGTAGTACGCGTTGCGCTTGATTAGCGTTCTTAGTCTCCTAAGACTTTGTTCCACTGGTTGCATAATCTGCCTCGACTGAAAGTTTGTTTTTGTTGAGATAAAAAGAACAAGAAGGACAAGAAAAACGGTTTAGAGAAGGGGTGGTAAAAGGGATTTTTGAAAAATGGCTCTAGACAAGGTAAATGTAATAATTTCATCTTGCCTAAGGAGACTCAGTATCTAATGAAAAAAGATGAAATGCATAAATATATCACATCACCAAAAATAAACGGGTCATAATTTATTTTTATTTCTGTATGGCCTTTTTAAACCAGAAGGATGGAGAAAGCCAGAAAATTCAATGATTCATCTGGCTTCTTCGTTCGTAAGTCTCTTTTATTTATTTTCAAGCAGTGTCTTTGAAATGGAAGAAAGGCAGAGACGAGAAGATTCAATAATTCGTTTAGCTCATTGGTTCACGTGCATACATAGTGTTACGTCAGGGAGCCTAATAAATTGCTTCACCCTTTTGACTTTTTATTTTTAACTTTCAGTTTTAGTTCGTAATAAGATGCTACATTTCTACGTAGTCATATATGAACAATAAATCTTCACGTCCTTGGTTTTATCAGCAATTTACACACATGTTACAATTTTGATTATTTCATAAGTTTAAGTTGAGTAATTTTAAGTACATTAGATATGTTAGGATTTTAGTTACGAGGAATAAAAGAGAAAAACCAGCGAAACTCACTTTTTATGTTTCAAGTAGAATCTATGCAGACCAGTATTATAATCTATTCTATGGCGAAGGACAAATCTTGATGTCTTCTCTTCTTCGTCAGGGCTGGTCACGAAGACACTGTCCTTCGCCGGGCATATAAACGATGCCTAAGTGCATATGCATTTGTCCTTGAACGTTTCATCATTATCATCTTATTCTCTTGAGAAACTGTGATAGAGATTAGTATCTATTTCTCATTTAATTCATTATATTAATAAACTGGTAAGATTGACTATTAATGGAAGCAATGTCTTCCAGTATATAAAGATGAAAGAACAAAAGGGTTCCGTTATAAGCTATTCAAAATTCTTAATTGAGATGTAAATAAACTAAAAATAAAAAGTCTATTTTATGAAATTGTGTAAAGAATAATTAAAAGAGTGAAAGTCAATCCTACCTGAAGGCCACTGAATTATATTTATCCCATAGTGAATTAAATGTGTTGTTACTTCTCCCTATAATTATCTACTCTCAAAAGAATAGCGTTAATCCCTCTGGGAAGCAAGTGCGGGGGCTGAATTGACCTATTTAGGCGTTTAGGTAGAGCCCTTTTCTGTCTCTTTGAATCTCGTCATCTGAAGGATTCTCTTTTATAGGTTGCGCGAAGAATCAAAAGACTTGGTCCCGACTTAGGGCTAAAGTCCCCCTTTTGATCGCAGGATCATCCATATTCACTGCTCGTATGTAGACAAGAACTAAACTACTCATGAACGCAAGAACGTAACTCGTATAGGTCTTAAGTGATCCGAGGATCTGATCGAGATGACGCCAAAAGCTTTTATTCCATAAACCGTAAAGATGTAAAGGGTATAACTATAAGACTCTATATGCCAGAGTAGATAATCCTTCCCCTTGGTGTAACTTCACCTTACCTGTTGGGTAGACAATATAAGGTCAATATAGAGGTGGATGAGTATCTTTAAAATCCACTTGTCATGATTCTTATTTATACGAATTGACATTTACCGTTTATCATAATGTCAATATACATTACTCTTCAATATTTTAATTAGAATCAATCAAGACATTGCATAGTGTTAATAACAATTACATTTCAAATATAAAATACATTGAAATAATTTTGTGGACTTTAGAAAATATAATTTCACTGCGAGTCATATAGTGTTTGTCTTAGGTTATCTTCATTTTAAATTTTCTCTATTTTTTAAGTCTCTCAACAATCGCAAAGGAATGATTGCAATTCGATATTGAAAATCGACTTCGATTCCGTAACAAATAATATTTTTCACTACTGCTATTCGTTTTGAATCCCTGCAAGCGATACAGCTAAAAGCGAACTAAAAGTTTAGCGTACATGCGATTCTGTACAAAACAAACTGACCAAATTAATGTTATATCTAGGATACATGTGCGCATATGCACATAGGTATGCATAATAACGCGTGTGTTGAAATGCATGTAACGTGTACGCACTCGTTGTGTACGAGCATAACACGGGCCATTATACACACATAGAATGCTTCGTGGCGACGAGGTGAAGTTCATTGCCTTCACGCAATGCAAGCAGGCAACACATCGTTTCTTCGTGTGGATAAAGTGTGTGCCACTCTGCCTCTGTATTTGTGCAAGAACATATATATGATACTGAAACTGTAGTAAGCACAAACCAAGCAAGCGAGTGCATATGTGAAGTTCTTAAATATATACGAGTCACGTGCTGCCTGACGACGTCAAAATGTGAGGCGCAACGCAACTCATGACGGAGACGTTCTGTATACTGCACAGTGCACACTGCAGTTCTATGCCAATTCCTCAACTTACCCATCACTCTATTGATGATCGATCTTCTTTCCATTTCGTCTCTCTTCTCATTCATCACGAATGACGATCTTTATAGGATTCGATATAGATCACAAACGTGGAAAATCGGATTTGGGACTCTCAATTCAAACGCAAGGGTCCCCTAATTTTTAATTATAAAAGACCTAATCAGTATTCTGGTCATTGTGAAAAGTAGCTTCTAATAGTATATCAACAATACAAAGACTAACATGAAATTGGATATCATCGATCAACGTGAATTGGAAACTAATATTACATTCTCTACTAGCTTATCGTTATTCTGTATGCGTGTTAAGCACACAAAAGAAAGTGAACTAAACATATAAAGGGATCAGGTTTTAAATGATAGGTCAGAGATAAATCAAGAAATGTCTAAAATGAACCTATTCTGTATTCATTTTGAGTCTTTTGTTGTAGTCTTTTACAAGGAACATTTTATCAAAAGGAAACTGTATAATAAACCATTTTACGAGGAACTTATAACAGTATTGAGTTACAAGTTAAAGGTTGAAAATACTACTGAGTTTTATGATAGACAATCTCAATATTTCCTCATTTTTAAAGACCTTTTCCAATCTTTATCAAATATGTTATTAAACGGTTAAGCCACTAAATTTCCATTAACTATAATATAAACTTGAGGCAGGTCTGAAACTTCCGAGTAACTGAAGTATCATAAAGTGATTGAAGCTATTTAATTCAATAAAACAGTAAACACAAAATTTACAATTTTAACATTGCAAATCGTATATACTAACGTGTAAGATAAAATAAAGGTTTATTGGTTGTCGTTTTACAAATATTGCATAACTTCTGTGTACTTACCTAGCCCTGGTGATGTGCGTATACCCTGGAGTGATGAAGAAGCAAAGCGTGGCGAGTGAGAAAGAAACATAGAGGGAAAGCAAGGAGATCGACAAAGAGAGAGAGAGAGAGAGAAAAATCTTGCACAAGAGGGAGCAAAGAAGATGCAGAGATTACCATATAATAGTGCCCTGAGGGCGCATAAGCCTTGCCACGGCGCAATTTCTTCGTCCTTCTTTAACGAATGGAGGAAACGGTACTCTGCTCCCTCTTCCCCCACCACACCTACACCCAATCTCACTCTTTCTTTCCTTCTCTCCATCTGGTTTTACGTAGGAACGTATTCTCTATCTGTCTCCCTTTATTATTCCATTTTCACCCGCTTGAACTTGTTGTAAGCTGCACGTTGTGTTGTCAAGTATTGGTCCACCTACTTGTGCACCTATATTGCCTGCGTGTGCAGAGATCGTTTTCCGACTGCTTACACAAGTATGCATATATCTTTCAAGCAAATACCAATGCTGGGTCAACATCTTATCATCATTATTATTATAATTACTATTGTTATTATTATTATTATTATTATTATTATTATTATTATTTCGAGGTCAGTTAATGAGTAACTTCATTTACTTTATAAGACTCCCGTTACTTTATGAACTTCATTTACTTCAGTTACTCCATGAAACTTCAACAAGTGCAAATTGGTACCTTTTTGGCCACGTTTAGAAAACTGAATTTTCCGAAATTGAGTTTAATTCTAGAAGAAATTTCTACGCTCTCTTCGAATTTAAGATTTCTCGAAATCCAAATTACTCAGTTTTTTACGAAACTTAATTTAATTATTCCTTGAGACTTCGGTAGACAGTAAATATGCGACTTCGGTTATACTTTATGAAACTGGACTCCAGAATGCTTTTCTTCCCAAGTAATTTAAACGAATCTGTGTTCTTTCTTTCCACAAAAAGTGATGTGGTGCGTATTATAATTCATCGAGCAGAAAACCCGTCTAATAAAATCGTTTAACCTTTAAGCATAATGTCTTACACGCGAGTGTGTTCAGCTTGGACATCGTAGACTTGCTAGTGACGATGATGGACATTGGTTTTATAACTAATAACTAAAAGACAACATTAAGTATAAGTGGAGCTCCTAGGCCTTAATAAGTCAGTCACTTCAGTTAAGTGACCTCATGAACTCCTGAAAAAATGTATTTATCGTCAGAAATAATACACTCGTTGAAGTCTCTGGTCCGAGAGAGATGTTCGTATGATATGTATATAACTGTAACAACCAGTTGATGTCAAGTTGGTGGTTCAAAGTGGCGCGTGCTGCTAACAGTCTGTTCAGCCTTTATTATGTTATGCATTATTATCTACTTATCGAGTTATTATCTATATTGACTTCATTGGATCTGATACTAGGCTCTTCTTGTCTCGCCTCTCCATTTGGTAAATCGACGCAGCGCTTCACAAAAACACTCATCAACGATTTAAATCTTGCGAGTATGCAATCATCCACTTAAAGCAGAGTTTGACTTATTTTTACACAAGAATGCTTTATGATTTAGATTTAAGTTTCGCCACGTTGAAACAAAATGTCAGATAGGAAGTTATTTTGATAAAAATATAGTGTTCTAGGACCGTTTTTTCTGTTGAAAATCAATATTTCCATCCCTCTTTTCCAACATCTCTTTCATCTTTCTTTTTTGTGAGAAGAGAATTGGAAAGTGAAGTTGGAATAAGGGATGAAAATAATTGCGAAGGCAAGTATACGTTTTTGGTGAAATGAAAATGATCGCAATTGGTCTTGGCTTTATTTTGGCTGATATTCATGCCCCTGAGGTCAATAAGGTAAAGTGGTGAATCGGTGTCGGGTGCTAGGCGCCTCTTTGGAGGTCTGCGTCCGTTTCGCCTACATATTAATCCAGCCCTGGTCTTTAGGACTTTGCGTATGTAAATGTGATACTATATTTAGACCAGTACCTCTGGTGTATAATACGTTCGGTGGAGGATCCGCATCTTTGGCTGCGGGTTTACTTGTGTCCGTTCGTACAGAACGTGATCGTGCGTGCAAGTGCTTTATTTCTAGGTGCACGTGTGTGTTGTTGACGATACGTGCATGCGTGCATCGTGCAACTGCAGGACCCGCCAAACCGGTTACCCACGCGGCCAACACCAACACCACCATCGTCACCAACACTAGTCCGATGCAACGTCGACCCCAACACCATTGGAGTCCTCTCATCGGGACAGAGACACCGAGAAAGAAACACTATCTCCTCTACACTTCATCTCCCTCTCTCTCTACAATTCTCGCCCTCACCCTCTCCTTTCCCCTCTACCCTGTAGCTCTAGCCGCCATCTTCAATACACGTTTCTTTTTTTCCTCCTTTTTTTCCTTTTTTTTTCTTTTTCATCATCTTTTTCTTCCTTTCTTCTTCTTGCATCTCTTTCTCTTCTCTCGCCACATCGAATGGATATGCACGATCGTCAAACTACGCTTACTGTCGAGGTCATACGCATCGAGAGACGTGAAAGGATGTTGAACAACTGGAAAAGTGGTTATGATTTTCCTGGAATACGAAGCATGCTTCTTATCTTTCGATTATTATTTTTTTTAGGAAATTGACTTAATTTTCATTTGAAATTGGATTCAGTCGTATGCGAAATAACTTTTTAAGGTACAGTAAGTGAAACCTTGAGGTAGCAAACCTTGGACCAGACCATAGCGGGATCTGCAAACAGAGTCGCGAGACTCGGCCGAAAACGTGTAGCGTTCTGTTATATAAACACTCACTTCCAGAAAGCAGAGCTTAAAATATAAACTCTTGGATAAAGGAGAAGTGTATTTGGAAATGAAAAAATTTAGGAATTTGGGGGGGAGTGGGGGAGTTTGTAAAAGGTCGAGTAAGCGCATTTAAATTAAAAAAAGAAATTTTTGGACCACTCTAATGCATTTTAGCCTTGAAACCTTGAAACTTGAAGTTACGTAATATTGAGAACGTGGGTGCAGTGAACGCTTGTACGCACTTGCACTTGTACTTGCACTTGTATGTACTTGCACTTGTGCCCGCGTATATATATATATATGCGTGTCTGATATTTATGGTCTACGGAAACGTTGAGATGGAAACGAATGCTTAGAATTCCCGGATGCTTTTGCTGAGTAATCGTTGACACGCATCTCGGACGAAGAGAAAAAGTTTTATAAAATGTCCTCATGATACCGCAAAGATTCCGCGCGTTACTACATATTCCAGAAAGCTCTCGATTAACTGAACAAAACCTAGCTCTCCCGAGAATGTACGAATCAGATCAATAATTCCCCGACTTTCCCCGCGTCCAAGCAACTGAAATAAGAATCTGGTTAAGTCCCGACCACTATAGAAGAATCTAAAAACAATAATTGTTAAATAGTATATTTATTTGAATTTGTCACAGTGCCTGAGTTGTTAACTGCATTACGATTCAAATCTTACAGTCAAGTTACTGAAAATTAGAAAGTGAATATCATATTCAAGGTTGTAAATTAATGGTATTTTAGGCTTAGAACAATAGATAAATTCACATAACGTGTCAAAATAACATAAAGTGCGTGCAAAACATGGCCAGCGCAGCTGAAGTGGGTTATGCAACAAAATTTATTGGCTAACATTACTTTGCTGCCTATATAAATGTCACCAATTTTTGATCGTTCTACTTTCATCTTACACATTTTACTGCTGATTGCGTAAAATAATGCAATGCATAAAACGACTACAGGAACCTTTTCTATACGGTATTGGGTATTTAATTACTGTCCCATCCCTGCGATCCTACTGAAAAACTGTATAAAGTATATATATTAAAGCGTATGATTGATCCATTTATACGCATAAACTAGGTCTTTTCGTTGGAAATCAGCACAAAAAATAGAAAGAGAAAAAAAAAGGTGCAGCGGAGCTGAGGGCAGTGGCCCGAAGGCCTACGGTACATTCGATTCCGTCGTTATTGTCCAAGTTTACCGCAATAAGTTTCCAGGATAATCTGCGCATAGATGGAGGAGCTAGAAGTCAGGAGTTCCGAGAGCGGATAATGACAGGCCCTGACTCGTTAGGCACCAAGCCCAAGAGCAAAAAGACTTCAGGAGCGAACGGACGGACAAACGGATGAACGTATACGAAGTTACAACCTAGAATAAAATGAAAAACCAGGGCGCACCTGTGCATCGAGCAGTAACACTTTATTGCAACGATGATGTAAACGTGAACGTAAATGAGAATAAGTGGCTGGACTCAAGAAAATTGCGTGGAAATCTTCGCAGGAGCAGAGGACACGCTTAGGAGTTGGTGCCATTAAAAGTTCCCGAAGATGTCTGACCTTTGTAGGACTCGTCAAACGAGTGTCGCATTAAAATTCATTTCTGCTTTTATTCGTTTCAACATTAACGAGATGCGCGTGTCCCTTAATTGATTTTGTTTTCAAACATGTTCGTAAGATCCAGACACTTTTAACAGCGTTTAAAGCACGTAGAATCGATTTATGTCTCCTTATAGACGCAAGCGCACTTCACACTCTGATAATAGATTATGCTAATGCGATTACTGTTTCGTTTGATAAAAGTGTTGCATAAAGTATGTCAACACTATATGACGTGTTAAAGTATTTTTCTTCTTATTTGAGGGATTTATATGTATTTTTTCTTTATTATAACATATACCGGCTTTTCTGTAAAGGGATGCCTGAACAAAGGAAGCTAATTTTTCGTATCTGTCAAGTGAAAGACTTCCAAGTCGTAGTCTTTCAATCTGATTAGCACATCAATGTAAGACTTTGTAGAATTTATGAAACTTGGTTTTTAATTTTAGAGTTAAAACGACGTATTTTTCTTTCTACGACCAATGACTACTAAAAATGCAAATTGGGATGATTCTTCTTAAGTTGTCGCAAGATATCGCATCAACTGCATTGTAAAGTTGATATTTTAAGTACTTTTCTCAAGTTTGACGAAAGCTCAGAAAACATCAAAGGAGAATAATAGGCAAAGGAAGGAAAAACTACTTTCCTTGCTCGTGGCTACTGAATACAAATGGTTCACTTGACAGCTCAGTGAGGAGCAAGAGAGAGGCAAGGAGAAAGACGTCAGCCTCTTTCGAAAACTAATTATCAACGCATCAGATATAACTTAGCTCAGCTACTGTATTCTTACGTGCCCTACCTTATTATTTCTCGTTTACTCACTTTTTCTTATTGCTCAAGCTCCCTCCGTCATTTTTAATTGGGCCATTAGGGCCCCTCTAAGATTCGGTTATACTTAAAGCAAGAACCTTTACTTTTCTTTCTTGACCCCACTTATCTATTATTGAAGCTAACAGACGGAGCTCTCAACCATCTTCTCAACATCTTCTCAATGTTGTCAACATTTTTAGAGGTCCAGATAGAATTGATGTCTGTGTCTGAAAATTGTATGTTAATTCGGAATTAATTCAAACTGATAAACTGGTACTTATATGAGGGTGCAATCATGTGAGTTTAATGCGTGCTAAACTATTTTTCTAGTCAGTACAATTTTTTTTCTGAATATTTTTCCTTTGTTGCTAAAACTGACAAACTCTAAAATATTTTTATTTAAAATTCCAAATGCTAGTTAAAAGAATGAATCCTGAAAAATAAATTCATTTTTTTAACTAGCGTTTTGAATATTAAATTAAAATATTTCAGAGGGTCTGTCAGAAAAAAAATTTTCCTGACCAGGAAAATAGTTTAGCACGCATTAAACTCACATGATTTCATCTACATATAAGTACCAGATGCTCGAAAGATTAGATCAAAAATTAGATCAAAAGTTACAAAGGTTTTTAAAAAAATATATGTTTTTTTGGAAAACAACCTTAAAAATTGCAATTGTCATAACTTGGTGAAACGATGATTTGTTTTCAGAATGGAAAAATACAGGTCACCTTATTTCCTTTGAAAAATAACATATTTCATTGGCGACCGATATTCTGTAATTTGAAGTTAATTGCACTGCCTGCATGATTTTAAATGGATTCGGTCCTATATACAAATATGAGAGTATGCGTACTTAGAAATCCTAACTGGAAATTATATTATCCTTATTTGATTCCCTTTCCTACATCCCTTTAGCTCAATTTGAATACATTTTATTTCAGAGGATCTAAAGACTCTGGATAATACTACTTTCCGGGTATAGTAAAAAGTCTTCGTGTATAATTTAGCACTTTACACGGTAATAAGGAGCCATCCTTCTTATATACACTATCCACTATCGTCCGTAAGGTCCCGACGACGCAGCTCTACAACGCAACGTGTCGTGAAAAGCAGTCCAGGGGATAAACGTTAGTAGATTTGCCTTTGGACTTGTGCCAGGCCCGCTAGTTACCTTCGCTACTTCAACGGGTTCTTCTTGCTTTTCCAATCGGGAGTGGAATCGCCGTCCCTCAAGCCTCAAGGAAGGGAGAAATAGCCTTCGGGATATTCCATTCGAGAAAAATATCACGAACAACGGGACTACAACCTGTTGGCGTACAGGAAAAAGACTTAAGAGCCACTGATTTTACGTTCTCTTTTGATTATTTTGAATGCACGAGTAGAATGTCCAAGAGTAAATTGTACGTAAACATGTAAACATACAATTATGCAATTTAAAATCGTTCATTTAAAAAACAAAGGAGGGTAAGTGCACCGAGTGTATGAAAACATTATCGTCAACACAGGATATTTCACTTATCGGCTACAAATATAGTTATAGGTACAAAAGATTCAGAGTATATTTCATTTCTCCATACGCATGATATTGGTAACTCACACTTGAACAAAAGTACGTTAGGTATTTTTTTTCCAAGCGCGAGTTAACAAATGCAAAGAGACATTAACCAACCCAAGGTCGAGGCGACGACCTTCTTCTGACTATGCCCTACACTTTCAGCAAATATTATGTTGTTATTTGTATTCGAATAGGCGCTTTGTAGTGACGTATCATACAACGAATTTTTGACCATATTTAAAATATTTTGTAAATAAAAATGAAAACAAAATTTCGTTTTCGTCAGATTAGACGTCTGATACTTCAACCCAATTCCACACACTTGGTTATTATGGTAAACCCCTTTTGCAAATACCAATTTTCCAAATCCCTTCCTCCAACTCTTTTTCCTTACAGATAGTTATAATGCAAAAATACAGATATAGGAGTGTACGGACTTATTAATGTAGCAGCATATGTTTCTGGTGGATTTGATAATGATTGCATAGAAATCTTTGCGTATGGTGCATAATGATTAAGGCTTGGATGCATAATCTTTGAGAGTCCACCCTACAGCAACTCGTCTGCGGAGAATGAAATCGCAAGCGTGAAGGCAATTCCTTAGTTAGGACGAACTTGAGGTGAAGGTAGAAACGTGCTCCGGGTCAACCAACTCAAACGTATAGTCGACTTGCCCCTCCTTCTTGGTTGTTGGTTGCATGTCGTGTATTCTCCCTCCAGTCCGTCTCCAATATCAGTGGACTCGTGCCATCGAGGTGCTCACGCTAAAACTGCTTCGCTTCACTTATACTCTTATAAGATTCAATCTCAAGCTGGATTTGCCTAAACTTAAGGCACCAAGGCTCTGGAATTGTGATTCGATTTTCTAGTTTAATATATTTTCCAAATTCATTCTTATCAAGCTCTATTCCTATTGGAAATCGATTCTCTGCACGAACTTCCTACATAAAATCCAGCGATTCTACATAGCATTTCAGACTGTAAACTCTTTCATTAGTAATTACTTACAATTTCGGTTTACAGTAATTATTGGTAACTTAATTGGTATTGTTGTATACCTCCCTTTTGTATTAAACGGTGCAATTTCAATGTCATGAATTGTCATATCGAGAATAGTACGTATATATAAGTACGATCTATACATAGTATCCATGCATTAATGCTATACATTAATTGCTGATATTACTAGTTTTTGCATTCAATTAACCCCAAGATAATTAGTTACTTGCTTCACTTCGTAAATATATGCCATACTTACTGCTAAAGTATGTGGTGTTTTTTTTTAGCAACCACTTGGATGCACCAGGTGATTCACTGATAGCTTGGTCGTGCTTCGTTTTAATTGCCGGTACACTTTTAACGGATGACATCTGGCATATTACAATTAATCATAATCATGTACGCAGCATAGCATCATAGCGTGAAATGTAGAGTGTGTTTGGGCAATTCTATATTATAATTACATTCATCATTTAGATTATTAATAATCCAGAATAATTTACATTGGATGAAAATATTCATATTTTAATATTTTTTGTGAATTATCATTTGTCAATTCATTTTTCAGCATTCTTTCGGCAATTAATAAACATATTTATATTTTAATCAGAGTTTGTGTGCTGATAAATATTCAGATTGATCTACATAACTAAACCGACATTATAATTATGTAGTAAATTCAGGGTAAGCTATATAGCAAACGGTCAACACATTTCTTTGATGCACTCCCTTCTGCATGTTGTAATGTCCGGTCTTTCTAAGCATGTTGATAATTACTTTATGTTCGAGTTGCAACCCATACAATAATTGGCATTAAATTAGCCTTAGAATCGATCTTGTGTTGGTTATTTACGATTTTTTTTCTATGCCGCGAACGCCGGTTTGTCAATTTATCCTCTATGGAATCAACGCTTATCTGATTACCTGCCTGTTTAGATCACGTGATAATAACCAGGACCCCCGATCTTCTCTTTATACGCTTTTTACCTGTCGTAAAACTATGAATGGGGCAATTGTACAGATATGAACAATTTTATTGCGTGTTACCGTATCGATGAGCCGACCAAAAATGAAGCTTCAACACGCAATGGTTGCAGTGTCTTTCCAGGTGTATTTTCTAAGCGCATAATCGCGTACACGATCATATCATCGAGTTTTCTGTTAGAGTGAATAAACAGTATGAGTCGAGAGGTGGAAATGTATATGCATACATATGTAAACTATTGTAATATTATACAGGCGCGGATACTGAATGCGAGAAACATTTAATTAACAATTAATAATATGTAAAACAAAACTCCCATTCCCAATTGAAATTGCACAATTTGAAGCTTTGTAAAAATTAAATAGAAGAATTTAGTCTTTAACCTCTAGTTTCCAAATGGTTTAATTTTTAAGGCGTAAATTTTACTTATTTTTGCCGAGACTTTTGAATCAGACATTTCAAAATCGCTTTTAAACGGAATTCCAAAATATTTCCCTAGGGATTTCAAAAGAATTCAAAGTATTTCAAAAGATTGTAATATGTAGATTGTTATTTAAAAAAAAAACATTAGTTACATTAGCGTAAAACATTAGCCTGAACACCTATACTTCTAACTTCAAGATATATTTCAGGATATTTCAATGACTTCAGAAGATTTCACTGACTTTAGGAGATTTAAAAAAAGTTCAAATGAATTCATGTGACTTCAAGTGAATTTCATATGATTTCATGTGAGTTTATATGAATTCAAATGAATTCAGAAGATTTCACTGACTTCAAGAGATTTCAAGAACATTCAAATGAATTCAAGTGACTTCAAATGACTTCAGATATTTCTGAATATTTTATTGAGACAAAATAAAATGTAAAATTCAAGCATGATGTTCAGCCCGTGGAGGATTACTATGTACTTCTTAAAGTAGCGCATGGCGGAGAACGAGGGATAAATGATAGGGAGACGGAGGTAGATAAACAGGGAACGAGAGAGGGAGAACATTAGGGAGATAGCAAATACGGATAAAGAATGAGACGGAGATGAGTGGAAAAGGCAGAGACATCACGTCGTCAATCATGGAGTTCCATGATCAATCCAGTTCTATGTAATGCGCACACACGCTGCGGACAACCGACCTGTATTTTGTATTGTATAATCTCTATTGTGTATGCTACTGCATTGAGGCGCTGAAAATATTCAATCAACTCTTTAAGTCAATTTCTTCGGGTTTAATTGAAGAGAGAGTTCGCTCGATGAAAAAAAGAGGTGTTGTGCGGGCAGGGGTGTCATTGACCTCAAGACGACGATATTGTGTACCACTTCAGTTTTAAATTCGAGACTGAAGAACTTGCTTGGAAAAGACTAAGGACCCCCTCAGCCACACTCAACAGAGTCCTTGGCCATGGATCATTACCCAAGACAGACCACGAAATATAAAATCGCGCCGAAAATCACGATCTTTTGAGACCCCAACTCCCCCGAGGTGTAGATCGATTCAAGTGTCACCGACGAGAGGAAAGAAATAAAGAAGGGCGAAAAGCCTCTTGCCAATTTGTTGACTTGCCAAGTCGTCGTCATCATCGATCTCATATCCGCCATGTACATTTTTCTTCAAGATAATGTAACCATTTTTCCGGGTTTCGTAAGAAAAACCCTTGAAATAGGACACTTATAAATCCTTTGAAATTTCTTTATTTACTGAATTCCAGGCAGATTGGCAGTTATTGTCAGCTGCTTGAAATATTGATCCATTCTGCGTCTGCAGGATATCTAAACTATTAAAGCAGGTCAGGTGCCACCGCGAAATTGCGATAAGATGGATTTTCCCTGTTCGCCTGGACTTTCAGATGACATATTAATTTGAGAGATAAGATCTCGGAATAGATTATTAATGATATCTGCAGTTATCATGATGCAAGTCGAATCCCGACTTATTGGCATCAAGAATCAATATTGAATCAAGACCAATATCTCTCAATTAGCATTTAACTTTGCATTTCCACATCATCATTCGTAACTTTGAACCAAGTTTCTTCTCGTAATGAGATCCACATGCGTAAATATATCCCAGAATTTGAATTACCTGCCGAACACGATCCTCGGTCAGTTGAACATGGTAACGAGGTTTCCGCGTTGCGAAACAATGGGAGCATCGCCTTATGCCCTTCGGTTATGGCAAATGCGAGTAAGCTGATATATAACGCAAGCTTAGGTTACAAAAGCGAGCAGTAATTAGCTCAGTGGCGCTAGGCTTGCGAGCTTCTCGGAAGCTGGGTAGTAATCTTCAGCGCCGTAATGCCTTGCAGCTACTCTACTTTTCTTTCTTTTAACAATGCTTGCTCGATTGAACAAAAAGCACTCACCGTTTTATGTTTATAACCTTTCAGAACGCATTATAATGTACGTCTCTGTACTTAGAGGTCTCTGTTGCTTAGAGACCTGCACAATTGCATATCAAGTCGCGAGTAATGCACGCTAGCACGATCACGACACAACCTTGAACTCTATCGGGTTCTTCGTGCAAGAGGACAATTGCAAACCAGGATTTGACTAAGAAGTTGGAAGAGCATCTGTGCAGGAACACTGTTAGAAATTGATATCAGAATTCTCTGCCACATGTTTTTTGCTGTTACCGCGTAACAGAAAATTATGTTAAGGTTTAGAAATATGGTGACTGCATAAAGCTCCAGTGACATGTGACAAAAAATACTGTCGCTGGCTCAAAAATTTCTGTTACAGTGTCAGAATTTCACATGAGTTACAAGTAACATGAATTTTAGTTTCTGTAATTTGTATACTCTATAAAGACTGAGATGGTAAAAGGAAAGAAAATTTTGTCTGCAACATCTATATTTTGCAATAATTTCTAACAATTCTAACAAATATGCATACGGGTATACTTATAGAGTTGTTAGAATTTATAGCAAAATAGTTTTCAAACACAAAATTGTCTTTCCTTTTACTAATCTCACTTCTCATGAGACGACTATAAACATAGACATCACTTTTTCCTGATAAAAGATCCTCCTAATCGTTTATCTCATATTCAATGATATATAAATGTTATAATTATCTAACTTTATTCATACTTAACCTTTCACTGGTTAACAAAATACCAACAGCATAGTGCAAAATTGCGCATAGCAGCAATTTTATGTTAACATAACATGCCCGACGAGAATTCGGGTAAATAAAAATTGATGGTATTTTTCGACCATATGAAACTCATATTAATTGGAATTTGGATGATATTCATGCGCCTCAAAGTTTGTTCCGATTCCATGATAGGTTAAGATCTTTTTAATGAAATAAAATGAAACATGTCTTGTCATACAACAATTTTTGCTGCGGGCAAGCTATGGAGTATGGATGCAGGAGTTGCTTACTTTCTCGAACATATTAAGAGAAGGTTACGCATGTATAGTGATATGTGTAGGTGTGTACGCAATATAGACTGTAGTTGATTATTATGGTGAAGCTATCGCAATTGTATGCACGAGTGTACCGTTAGCAGCAGCACAGGGTACCTCATCATCCAGCCAATGACACCCAGAATGACAATGACATGAGACACACTGACTACGGTCATGCCCCGACTTTTTGAACCTCTCTTGATTTTCAGGGTTCCCTCGAGCCTTGTATGCGATAAAGGGATAAAGATTCGAGATTGGGAAGTGATAGGGGAGACTACACGATGGGCCCATGCCCCATGATCCTGGCGAGAGAAACTGGGAAAAAAGAGGGAGAAAAAGATAAAAGAAGGAGCAAGAGAGATCGAAAGAGCTGCAAGTTGGCGTCACGCTGTCGGGTACACCGGTTTCGCCTTGCTGCCCCCTCTCATCGATACACAGTTACACACGGAGGCATGAAACATACACAAGTTACTTGCGAAGGAAACACTTACACATTGCCGCATCGCGAATAACGCGACGGGTACGCGGGAGTGCCACTATGCGTGCGTGTCAGATAATTGTATGTAATTGCCGAGCAGGATAATTAGCGATCAACAATAAGCCTCTGCCTCGGCTCTATCTCCGATGTTGCCAGAGCTGCTGCGTATACTACAGACTTATGTACATGTGTATGTTTATACATACATGTGTACTACGTGCATGGATATGTTATACGTAGGTATACCACGTGTATATGTATACTACGTGCCTGTATATATAGCTGTTGGTTGGTTGCAGCACACGGATGCGAGTGTACGCTATACGTGGCTCATGTGGCCCATACCATGCCCTGGTCCACGTACACGTGCTTAGTTCTCGTCACTCGTACGTTTGTGGTTACGAGTGGTACAGTAGCCCAGAGGCAGGACGACCAGCCGGGGATGCAGCTAATAATATGCTACGCAACTCCATGGTGGTTATGCTACCGGTCGAACAGAAGCCACTATACCGAGTTTGGTTGATGGGTCCACTACTCACTTTTACATTTTCTTACTCAATAACTCGCTAATTATTGTCCACTGCTTATCCGACCTATGATGCATATATTTATTTTTCAAAATAATTTCTGTACCTTGCCTATACTCAATTGGTTTTTCTTCTTCTGCTTTATTAATTCATAATTACTGCGGTTTATATTAAGTGGATCAGGAATCTTAGTGAGACTATTATTAAGTTTTTAATTTAAGATATGGCTTTATGCTTTTGCACTATTAGATGAAAGATTGGATACCTTGTAATATTAAAAACAAGATATATGCGTGTTATTAAAACAAAATAGATCGTTATTGAAAGGGGTTGAGTAGGTACATGCAGCTGACGTGAAGTCCGCTATATGTATGCAAACTCTGCGCAGGCCATTTACATTTTAGAAAAGAGTAAACTGATGTGATGTAACCTTTATTGAATGTTTAACCGGAACTTTACATTTTGATCGAAAAATAATGCCATCAAGGAGTAACTTCCAAAATAATTTGTATCCGAAAGTGGATTAAAAGGCTGCAAATAGTTAACAGTTACATTGACTATTATATCGAAAATTACAACTACGTCCTGATGTATACATAATTTGCATGCAGTTTATGTACATATATTTTCTACAGCACTATGCATGTGAGCAAACTGTCATTAAATTAAGATAAATGTATCTTTACAGCCTGCATGTCCGCGGATAATTGCGCAACGCTAAAATTTGTCTAATTGTAAAGAGAGTGTGAAAAAATGTTCATCGCACTTGTGGTTACTCGCGGCGAAATACAGCGCAAAAGTCTTAAAAGGCTTTACCATATATACAATAACGCCTATTCAAGTAATTAGGCGATTATGCGCGCACCTGCACTCTTTCATGACGTGATTCAGAAGAAACAATCGCGGCACTCAGGCGAAGAGAAAAATCTCGAGCTTGATTTGTCAATACAGGATCTCAAATCTCAACAGAGATTATTCACGTGCGTATTATACATAGTTAATGGACATGGCAACTATGACAGAGCTCTTCGAGCATTTCCGAGTGTGTTCGTTTAAAGGATGATAGGTATAAAGGCGTGTAGCAAAGGAGTTTCAAAATGTGAAAAGGTTGGAAAGGAGGTTTAAAAAAAGTAATCAGGACTTTTGATTTCAGGTGGACGTAAAAGTATGTTATATACTTTTACGCAAAGCACACAAGCTTTTCCGCCAACGGCTTGACACTTTCAACCTGCTCTAGAAAAGGTCAACAAAGTTTAAAAAAGTTTGAATAAGTCAGCCAAAAAAAATCACTGATAAAAAATACTCACGTCACCGTAAATATATTTTAATTGTGAACATTTTTCCTATTCCTGGTTTTTCACACAAAAATTATTTAAAAAGGTATGACCAGAAAAAGGTTTAAAAATATATTGTTATCAGCATGAATTTCACATCCATGCTTTTACTTGCTGCATCTTTTTAAAAAATATGTTAAACTATTGGGAAAAAATCAGGTGGCACCTTTGACGGGTTCTTTAAATGTAGGCATTATGAAAATATAAAAATTTTATTAATTTTCACTTATACGATTAATTATAAATGAAGGTGCCATCTCAGGTCCTGATAGTACTAGAAAGCTCTATTAAAGTTTGAAATACATTAAAAAAATTCAAATATTTGTTATACACATATCAGGTTCTAACTTCTTGCTTCTGTACAGTTCCAGAAATATAAAAGAGGTAACGAATGGCAATCCTGAACCGCAAAATAGATATTTGAAACCTTTCGAATTTTTTGCAGTATTTCAAGCTTTAATAGAGCTTTCGAGCACCATCAGGACCTGAAATGTCACCTTCCTCGATAATTAACGGTATAAGTGAAAATTAATAATATTTTCATATTTTCATAATGCCTACCTTTAAACAACATGTTGAAGATGTCACCAGAATTCTTATTTTTTAAAAAGATGCAGTAAGTGAAATTTCATGGATGTGAAATTCATGAATAGGAAAAATGTTCAAAATTAAAATATGTTTACAGTGACGTGAATCTTTTTTATTAGCGATTTTTTTTGGCTGACTTGTTCAAACTTTTGTTGATGAACAGACATTTAATGAACAGATATATAGTATATATAGGATGTAAATTTGGAAATGCGAGAAGTTTGAAACGTTACATAAAGATAATAATGCAAGGATGTATTCCGGGGAGAGTTTTGAACGGAAGGAGTAGTTCGTCACAGTTGGTAGCGTCAAGGACCTCGAGACAAAAGAGAAAATGATCGAAACTCTTGGACCTGCTAACCCCTACAGAAGGAGATCGTATAGGGTCAAATCCGAGTGAATTCGTAGCTTTTGAAGCGGATTATACGGAAGCGAGTAACGCTTTCCTTATCAACCTTATTTTTCTTGTGCTTTCTTCTTCTGCCTCCACCTCCCTCCTGAAGTCTTGAGGCGAAAAACAAAGTCAGTAAAGTTACGGTGTAACGCAAGCAACACGAAAGAAGGGTCAAAATCCTTGCGCTTCGAAGGATAGTGGCATCGTGGCATCGGAGGAACGACCGTGGACGGGGTGTCGAGGGACGCCAAAGAGGCTGCTGCGGAGGAGGAGATGGAGGAGGAAGAGTGGAGAATCACGAGAAGGAGAAAAAGGGAGATGGCAAGAAAAGAGTAAAAGAGTAAAAGAGAGAAAGGAAGGACGGTACAAGGAAGCGAGAAAGGAACCGAGAGCAAAGAGTGAAGGGGATGAGAGAGGGATTTTAACGAGTAGATGAAAGGGGACTGAGGAAGGGGAGAAGTAAGGCTACTGCGCGTTAGCTGTGCCTGTAGTACTCTACCTCGTGGCCTCTACCACCTCCACTTCGACCACGACTTACCTGAAGAAAAGTTATCCCGCAATAAAAACACCGAGAAAATTATATGCCTCCGGCCGCGCGCGCCGCTTGGCCAGTACTTGCAGTAGAGGAGAAAAAGAATTGCTTTTATTTGGATTTCCTATACTGTAGGAGGTGATGGTCAAAAGCAGATCAAGGGAGTAGCAGACTGGATGAATAATAAAAAAAAGTCAAAATGTTTTATGAGGCAGAGGAGTCTTTCTACCTTTCTGCCTTTCTGCCTTCGGTCCTGTACGTATATCGGAAGCCGTCGAAGAAATTGCAGGGGAAACGCGTCTGAAAGACTCACCCTAGAAATGACTTTGCGAGCCTCCGGGCTTCGATAAACGCGTTTCATAAACACAGAGATGGTAGCAGGCTAGGGAACTTTTTTACTTACCGCGCCGCGCCGGTGTAACAGCCATCGAGATCGCCGGGCTTCTGCGAAAGATCGTGGATCTTGAAGGAGCACTAAAAAAGAGCGTTAATGTATCACAAGTAAATGCATAGGAATTAGCTCAGGGCTAACCGAGCTGTAATTTACACTGAATTTTTACAGCTATATTGAGTCCAATTACTGGAACGGAGATTTAATGCTTCTATTGTTATGGGAGATGAAGAATTAAATAACAACTGGAAAGCGGAAAATATGTATCTATCTTTTAGAAAACAGATGTAATAAAAGTTCATAGCGTTTTAACAGATTTCGAAGATTTCAAGCGTTTTATTGCGAATTTGTGGGATCTCAAAAGTTTTTCCCTATAACTAATTTGAAAACGTCTTGCTCTAGGCACTATACAAAATAGTATATACTATACATCATTGTACATTCAATGTACTATATTTCATGATATCACAAGTTCCAACGAACAATGGCAATAAATAGATTCACGGAAGGACAAGTTAGATTTAAGATACGTCATACGATATTCATAGAGGTAGACAATCTGGCTATCAGAAGTACCAGGATGCTGTCGACAATAGAAATTACATAATCGCATCTTCTAGAAACGGTGATTTCTATAACTGAGGGCTTATCGTTTAGAATAATTTTAATAATCAAAGAATTTTCGAAAAGAATCAGGATATTAAATTTAAGTTGGTATTGTTTATAATAATACAGTTGGAGTACAAATATTTTTTAAATTCGCATCTCGTGCCTTACTTCCCAAACACTTTATTAAGAAATTTATATGCTTGATAAAAAAGACGTTCATCACAATTTCCGTAAAAAAATCATTGCTCAGAATCGTAGTGTTACGAATAAAATTGAGGACAGATACGATTGCTTCAGTTGAAGGAAGATACGCACGAAGGGTTTAAGAGCTGGAGGGAGACGGAAACACAACAAACCAGTTCAACCAGCTGATGGGCCGGTTTTTCGATATACTTTTGTTTCACCTTATTCTCCCTCACTGTCTACCTTTTTTTATTGCTATGGTTCTGGTTCGAGACCCGTTCGCAGTGTATTTTTACTCGACTCTCACTGGTCCCTTCTGAGGGTCCGTGTATTATACACACAGCATGCACGTGCATCCCTATATGTGGGGCAATTTGAATCTTGTGAAGCTCCAACTTCCAGACTACCTAAAAAAGTGGTGTTACACCATATAACTCGAAAATATCGAACACATTGTTGTCGAAAACCTGATTGCTTCTTTGGAAATTATGCGGATTTTGTAACTGTGCCGAACTTGATTACTATTCAAATTATTTTCGTTGTCAAAATAATTACTCTCAATAAGGTTATATAAAGGCAGAGAATACGAATTTTACGGAGATATGTCCTATTTTTGGCTTGTCTGTCCCCGTGTACCCGTTTTCACTGAAAATGTCTCCATTTTGTTGACATAGTGAAAATGGACATAGTAATTGCGCGCGATTGGAGATTCCAATAAATATTCCAAAATTGCAGATTAGTTCATAAATGTTATTAATTACACGCGTATCCGTTTTCTTTACAATTGATTTTATATGATGTGTATGTCATGACGATAAAGAAAAGTTCGAATTATATTTTAATAAAGAATAAAAAATTTAATTTTAAATTTCAATTATATTTTTAATGGTTTTCTGTCGGTTGGTTAATATAACTCACCTGTGTTATATATATACTATATATATAAGAAAGTATTCTAAAAAAAACACATATAGTTTTTTTTGTGCTGCGTTTTGATATATTATTGTGGTTGAATTTTCTTTCAGTAAACTTGTCAGACTTTTTTCGTTCGTATCGAAACATAATCTGTTTCTATGCAAGTGTGTTGTTTTTTTTCTTTTTTTTTTCATTTCTATTGCGCACGCACCATGGCACGAGGCAGAGCATCAGTGACGAGGGTCTTGTCTTGCTATTTTGCTCGTTCGCTCGAGTTTCCTCGACTTTGAAACTTACAGACTCGGGGACATGATTTATTTTCTCTGGCACCGCATGACACATGTTGCAATGCTTCCAACACGTGGCAGTGCTTATGTTTCGTGCTGCTGTGCATTGTGTTGTACGAGAAATGTACATACATGTGCCGTTGATGCGCAGGCATCGAGCAGTGGCTAGCGAATTCGCCGTTCTTTTCCTCGAACTCAACGAATGACGAAATATACAGTTTTAATGGACGAGTAAATTTAGAACGACGGGTTCATAGTTTTTATCACTCTCCTTCCAAAAGCCAACTTTTTTTCCAGATGCAGTCATCTTCACAGTATAAACAAAAAACTGCATCTGAATCTGGTATTTCAAGTAACGTACGATTAGCCTTACGTGTTGAAAGGCAGGGAAAAAGAAAATCATGACATGGTTTATTTAAAAAAAATATTTGGATTTAGTCGTTCAAAAATTCATGTCCTAAGAATTATATTGAGTTTTACTTTATTTCTATTTCATTTGCAGGATGAACGATTGCGATAAATGCGCGTTATTATATGCAAAAGAATTCCAGTGCCATTTATTAGGATCATTGTGCAGGCGAGAGAAGAGAATTATTAGTTGAAAGTGATTGCTCCTTGCAGAATCACTGATGATCTAAACTTGGCCTTGCGTCTTGTCGTCGAGGATTAGTTGTCAAGATAATGCCACGATTAGAGTCTACGTTCCACAACTAACAGAGAAACATCAACATCCTTTCTTTTTGCAGCCAAGCAGAGCTCCGCAGGATCCGATTCGCTCGCTTGTGTAGAGTCTAAACACTCTTGGCCGTGACATCGCAACAATTATTAGACGTCGCGTGTCATTAGCTTCATTGTAATTCGCGTCGATAATACTTATGTCGTTTGCATAATGACGTACAACTATTATCTAGAGTAAATTAGCGAGACTAACTGCAATTGCATGTCTCTCAACATTCAATCCTGCTTTACCTTTTCATCCTTTTTCCAATGTTCCGTTTTTCATTATTTTTCAGAAAATATTACAGTTAGTCCAGTTCTTATAAAGGAATCATGCAATCGGCTAATCACGTATTCATGTAAACATGTTAAATAGCGAGGTGTTGGTATTACGCTTGTTCAGTCTTCAGTCACGCATCAAACATAAAAAGAAAAACAGTGTTGAACGAACTTTGTCTGAAAGTGCGTTATATGCGTTAATTGTAATAAGAATGGGTCATTAATAATTCTGAAGATGCTGGACTTTTATTTTTGGTTTTGATCCTCGAATACTGTATTGTGCATCGTGTATCTACAGTGTCGTACCTCTGGTGTACCTACCAATTCGTATCTAGAAGCTACACTGTTTGCCTCGCTAATTAGACATGTTGTACAGCGGTGCGTGCACATGCATGCTCACAAGATTCTCTACATGTCACATGTGCGTAGCTATACATATATATGTGACTGCATAGATCAAGCCATACACTCGGATAATAGCAGATAACGTTTGGACTATTCGAGATTACCTTGCTCTGCTTATTAGCATAGGACAGGTTGAAAGGATGAAAGGATGAAAGGATGAAAGCGATCAGTCCAAGTTGATGGTTCCTAAGAATTATAGACATAGAAATAGTATTAGCGTCTTACGAAACAAAACTTGAAAATATTTACCAGTGCTGACATTATGCTATACACCTTAGTGTTAAAAATTGATGATGAAACTTTCCATCTATCAACATTTATTGCAATTTTACACTATCTCAATGATCTGTCTATGCCTTACAGTAAATATATTGTAATGTTGCCTCACATGCATTGCAATTATTTGTAAAACTGCAGTAGAATTCAAAACATTTTCAAAAGTGTAGTTTATATGTATTTTTTATAAGAAGTTGATTTAAGAAAAGTTAATTATGGCTGCTTATTATATAGACAATATCCCAACCTTTTACTTTCGATATAAGTAAGGTTTTTAATTAGTTTGTTTCAGAATTAACACACGTGTTCATTTTCATTTGAGATTTTTTATAGTGTAACTGTCAGCCGTCAAGGTTTAGGAAAGTGTAGTTAACGGTGTCACACTGAGGAATAGAAGAAACTGTAAAAGACGAGGACATCCATAACGACGATGATGACGATAACGATGATGCAGATCCCTTGAGCACGCAGCTGCCGTTGGCCGAGTCTCGTACATTATGCCATAGCTAATGCCTATCTCACTCAAGGCCAGTTGTACTACACACTACGTGCAATATTGAAGTATTGCAACGGAAAATAAATCGTTGCGCAACCCGCAAGTTGCACTGTCGAGGCGATAGAGCGAGGGTGCTACTTCGCGTATTATTCGAAGCAATGATCTCATTGACGTTGCTGTTATATCAAGAGACTGACCATTATTAGCCTAGGTCAAGAAAAAATCTCGCTTTATCGACAGCAAGCGACATACAAGATTGAGCTCAATGAAAAATATCCGTAAGAATGGATATTTCATGTATAATCACTTAAAGATC
>JAUESI010000018.1:11582612-11603172 GCA_032275145.1 Synergus laeviventris | reverse complement strand
TCTCCTTATCTAAGCCGACTAAATTGGATAATTACGGACGCATTATTTGGAATTACAATCTCAACCATAGCTCAAATTATATGTAATGTTGATAAATAATTTATTTTTTAAGGTAAGGTATTTTAAGGGAATGAAAAGCATTGTACTAGAAAAGAAGTATTACAAAAGTGGTGCACAAAAAAAGATGATGCATCTAGAAAAGACGTGACAGGTTGCGGACACATCCACAGGCACGAGGGACGCCCTTATAGTCGAAATATAAGTCCTTTTTGTGTTCTCCATGGTGCTGAATTAATTCTTTTTTACAGTATTTTAAGTCCGATTTTAATACTCTATAATCTCTGGAATAATGTTACCTCTTATTTAGATGTATTCAATGCATTACTGCAGATTATATTAATACATTTATTTTAGTTTTTTTTAGTTTAAGAGACAAACTAACATTTTTATTTTACAACATTAAATCCGGACTTGAAGATAAATGCAGGCCCTTCTTATTCTTGTTTTAAGACTAAAGATGATTTTAATCTAGCGTTGAGTAAAAACAGACATAAACTGTAACAAAAACCAGACCTTTTTCTTTTTTGTGGATGGATGTAAAATTTCTGTAAGCTTAATAATCATTATTTGCTAAGAATATTCTTTTATTCTATTAAGTTCGTTTTAAGACCCCAAAACGTGCAAAAATGGGAATTTCTCAAGATTTTGAGGAGCTAAATAGTACTTAGATTATATTGAATTGGATTTAAGATAATTTAAGAGAATAAAAAGAGGATCTATATTTCGTCAGGTGGTAGGATTGGTAGGAAGAATTTTAGAAGTTTGATCAGCAATACGAAAGATAAAGTCCGAAGTTTGTTAGACAAATCACGAAATATCTTTCGGATTTACTTATTGCTGTGCATGGATTCGGTCTATAAATATTGTATTTATCTTCTGTAAAAATCTGTTGCAACTGAGTAATCTTATTAAATGAGCAGCGCAGGAAATTGAAAGGAATACCAAGAAATCCGTATCAGAAAGATAATCGAATACCACTTTACTCAAGAACGAGAAAACGATTTCTAAAGATGCACTCATAATTTCCATCACACTTCCCAGAAGACAAAGCCTTCCAACAGAATAAGTTCAACATGTGCGTGCACACTTAACCTTCCTTGTGCAACCAACGATTTATTACGAACACACACAATAGATCAAACAAAATCACTCCAGAGAGTTTTATTTGCATACTGAAATGCTCAATTCCTGTGCACAATGTGGAACTTTAAAGTAATCGGTTGAATACAAATAAGACGATTATATAAAAATAAATTAGTCCTTGAAAATCGTGCATGCAATCCACATTTTATGCTGCATTTATTATACGCAATATTGCGCCTCTAATTATTATGGGGTGCACAGATACACAATATTTAAAATCCTACAGAGATTTTTTCTATCCTGAAAGTAGGATAGGAATATTGAAGTTTTTAATCCAGTCGAAAATAAAACTTATCTGCAGCCAGATAATTTTGCCTGATATGCAAAATAATTGACAAATATTTTTATCAGACGATGGATAAAAAACAGTTATCAGTTGCTGATAAAATTATATAATGCATTTCTTCAAATGGAAAAGAAGATTAATTTATAATCTTGATCTCGCATCTGATAAGTGAGATAAGACCCTCCTGCAGGTATACTAGAGAAAGATTAGCAGTAATTATCATACATGATCGCGGTGCATTGATTTAAGCTTAATTGCACGGTTTATGGGCAAATGCGGCAAGTAGGTCGAGTGTCTAATTAAACGTAAAGCAAGCTTGCGGGAATGGCATATGAATAATAGAAAGGCATTAGGGATTGCACATGCATACTGAGGGCTCACGAAGCGAATTATTGTACGCTTATGTGATAATAATATGAACAACGATGCTTGACTTATGTTTCTTCAATTGTAACCGCACGTTTTAGTCAATGGCATTTATAATAATTTTTGCATTTCCATAAATGATAAATCTGCATTGTGAAAAAATGAAGTACGAGTATAATGACACTCTGGCTTTTAGAACCGCAACGTAAGGCGTATTATATTTTTCTCTATAGGGAATTATAGGTCAGACAATCTTTTATAGCACACATATATAATATGCATGGTTAAAAAATTTTCGACTTTTGACAATTAACAAGGTATTAATTGCATGATGCATTTAATACACTCTATAGAAATGCATATGATTGTGATTTATAACGTATATATTGAAAGCATAATCTTTTGGTTCTCTCACTGATCTATTATTAAAAAGGTTGAATTTGTGGATCTCAGAAATAAAGCCATATATCAACGTTATGGAAAGCGTAAAACTCGCTTGTAAGTTATTCCTCGGAATTGAAATGAACGAGGTATTGTTGAGTCAATCTAAATACTATCAATGAGAGAGGATAAGATCTCAAGAGCCTCCAGCTGCGATTGTTAATTCGGGTCTAGGGCACCGCAGCTTCTCCCTGGTTTATCGTATTTCCTCAGATTTCACCTTGTGATCTTCCACTTTCCAGTCTTGCCTCCACTTCATCGCCATTGTTCTATGACATGCCTTTTAAGTAATTTCAGTAGTTCGGAATTGAGCGAGGTAAATTATAAAATTCTGTTTCTCGTAATATTCTCTGTGCTATAGATTTATGATAGATTATCATAATTTCCATGTAATAATTAACTGTAATTTAATAATCATAAAATTAAATGTACGTGGCACTTCGAACAATGAAGAATTAAAAATGAAGTATCGATACGCATTTGTGTCGTAGGGGTCTTTTAAGATACCAAAGAGTGGGAATGAGAGACATTGTTGCTTTTTATCTACTCTCATTAAGCCGTGACAGTATCCGCATATCGGGAATAAGTTTAAATACGTTTGAATCGATTTGCAAGATGTTTAGACTACGTCTGGTGCTTACCAAGTTCAGCTGGAACCAGGCCAGTACCTATTCCAGATGGTAATCTGATTCTTAAATGAATATCATCGTTGCGAGACTGCATCTGCAAAGAGGTAGAGTAAGGTCGAATTCTTACGCTTGAAATATCCATCCATGTCAATAAGGATAGTGAATTTTCCCTCCTTGAGATTTATACTTTAAAACGATTTTATATCGTATAATGTATAATTAATAATTTTAATATGGTTTGAAATTTTGTAACTTTGAAGATTTCTCGAGCCTTTAACCCATCGCATAATGATTCCATTATTAGAAGTAAAAAAAAAATAATCTTTATCGTTGAAAACTCATGGAAATAATTTCGTTTTATCTATGAACCCGTAAACGTTGTCGTTTTTGTGGTAATAAACAAGTCAATGTAGATTTTATGATATGTTCCGTTAGATTTCATTCCGTTACGCTAGCTGCTTAAACATTCGTTGGGCTGATCACTTTAGTAAAAGCGAACTGCGAAGGGTGGGAGAGAACTAGGTTTAATGTGACATTTACTGCGTAGCGCCAAGCCGGTCTACTTAATAGTTATGAAGTCTATTGATATGGTGGGAACTCTTCCTGAGGTAAGGGTGGAAAGTGGAGAGGTCAAGGTGACTTTGAAGCTTCGACGCAGCTGCAACCGGAGTGACTGGACCTGGGTTGGCGTTTTCGTATTTCGTGGGTAGGAGCAGCACAGGCAGCGATTTTAATGCGCTTGTCTGTCGGATTGAGGTCTGTAACCCCTGGGGGCAAAATAAAGATTAAGAGGAGAGGGGAGGATAGTTTAAAAACATTGTCAGAGACGTTTGTGTGGGGCGTGGGTCGAAGCGTAAGGTTTCAGGTTAGTCAACAGGTGGCTAACCTGCCAGGGGAGCCAAAGGGAACCAACCTACACAAACAATACGTCCAATGCACAAATACAAATCTTTCGAGTATAACTTAGACCTTAGGGAGCAGAGGGGAATATCTCAACTCACACATCTACGGAACTACATCTGAACACCAACACATTTACAAAAGGACCTGGACCGCTCGACTGCACGTGTTCCTAACGTACCCGAACCCCTGGCTCAATAAAAAGGTTCTCAGCCCACTTTGCTTCTCGCGGAGCTTCTCGCGGAGCTTCTCACATCGCACTATTAGCTCCAACATACACAACCCGATGTCTCGCGATTACATAATTCTTTTTCAAACATCTTTTCCTAAACCTCTTTTCTAATCATACTTTAACCCTTTGCGGCACAGCGTATCATATACGATAGGCCGCCTTTGAATTTCGACTTCTAAGATATCAATGTTAATGTTTTAAGAGGGATCATGAAGATTCTGCAAAAAATGTGTGCTTCAAAGGGTTAAAACCCCCTTTTCCAACTCATTCTGATAAGCCATCTTTAACACCTTTCTAAACCACTTTTCCAACCAACTTTCATAAACTCCTTTTTCAAAAGTTCTTTACAAACCAGTTTCTAGCCATAATTTCCAAACATCTTTTCAATGCTCCGTGTGCTCCCTGACTAATACTTTTAATTGAGAAAATATATATGTGTATATGTCAGGGTGTAACCATAAAAGTAATCTGGAAAAAAGCGTTTGAAAAAGGGACAAAGGAGTTTGTAGAGGATGGTTGAAAATTGAATTTCGAAAAGTTGTTTGGAGAAGGGGTCTTGAAAAGATGGTTGCAAAAGGGTTTTATGAAAAGTGTTTGGAAAAGACATTTGAAAAGGTTGTTGAGAAATAATAACTTAATTTCAATATAAATTGTATCGGTATACTTTTTTTTAGTTAAATCAGTTAGAATATGGATGCGAAAATTTTAATTTGATATCGTTTAAGGTAAGAGGTCTGTTATAGTCAGACACAGGTGTCCTGAGAGTCACTGATCCTCCTCGCTGCGGGGCACCGTCCGTGACTCATCAGACCCCTCGATTTCCTCTTGTGTGTACAGGAGCTGGGTCCCAAAAACGAACAAAACCTGATCCCTATACCATATACTGTAAATCTATACTCTATGCCGAGCTGAAGTCAGTGGTTGATCGATTGCGTGAGACATACACTTTCAAGAGATTTACAATGGAAAAGGAGGACAAGAGTGTGCTACAAAAATAGCAATAGTGCCGATTACTCTTCCAGTCTATAGGACAGCAGGAAAATGGTTTCTTTTTATTTATTTTGGGCACAAGTTTTTTTTCACTGCCAAATTTGTCCCACTGATTTTTGTTCAGGTTTCTTTTCAGGCTCTGTAGTTATTTCATAACAAGTGTAAAAGATCAGTTACTATTGAAAACTATTTTACCTGTCCCGAAAGAAAACTAAATAATTTTTTTACTCCACTGCTATCTTTAGATTAAATTAATTATCAGGGAGCTGACCTTGGCGATTACACTTCAGGATCGAGACAATTCTGAATTCACGAACCGTGGCGTTGTTTCTTGATACCTCAAGGAACGAAGGGAAGGTTCACTGCCCTACCTCTTCTTCATGTAGATTTATCTCGCTCATGGTCGATGATGCACAACGATATCAGACATCAAAGTTTTTTTTGATCGATTAAGGTTGACCATCGACAAAGAAATTCACTAATCTAACGAAGTTGGATTAGAGACGACAAAGAGATATTTTGATGTAGAGGTTGGAGGGGCACAAATGACTTGCAAAATGCTACTAGTTTTTTTACACGAGGTTTCCTTCTTGATCATCAACCTTTAATCCATTTTTTCTCAATTTCATTTCTAAATAAATAAACCAAATAAATCATGTTTTTCCCAACCCCTCTGTTCCAAACCTCTATATTAAAGAAAAAGATTGAAGAACATTATTTAAATGACAACTGACTGCATACAAAATAAGCTGTGAAAAGGACTCGGAACAACATCTCCTGAAAAGTCTTTGATTTTTCAAAACGTGTCACCTGATGCGTAGATGTATTGATGCATCGTGGGGGACTCGAGAACCTTCAGAAGCGATTGAAACTCCTCCATATGGTGAGTTAAAGAGGGATGAGGGTTACTCTCTCTCCGCCTCGCTCTTTAACGCTTTAACCCGTGGGACTTTATGGTAGTATGCTTGACCCATCTGTCCTAAGGTTGGGTTAGGTATAAGCAGTGCTGGTTCAAGCTGGTTCAGTATAGCTATCGAATTCCCTTGCACGTGCATTCGAGCAGTGTCATCACCTTCTCCTCCGGCCCACTACTCCTTCTCGGGTACCTACCCCGAGACCTACCCTCTTCGTTGGCTGGGATATTGTGTTTTAATATCGTCACCAACACCACTGCCTCTCCCTGCAATACTATATGTACACTACCGCACCCCCTAAAGTCTATGAAGAAGCGAGAGTTGCCTGAGGCACTCTTCGCTTAGAAAAGCATGCACCTGTGAGATTCCCATACATCGAAGGTCTCCCCCTCTGTCAGTCCCCTAAATAACGTAAAGCTTGTCAGGAGAAAAAATCATGGTGTAACCGTTTCTGCAGGGTGCGCAGGGCGCACCGTAACACACTTGTCCGGGTTTGTTCTTTTATAGGTTGAATGGGGTGGTACACCTGCAAACTTAGTTGGGGATCTATTCATATGTAGATCTTTGCTACACTACACCTTTTGCACTCAACGAAAATAAGTCGAAAGGACGGGAAAACCTTCCTACAGTCACTATATAGTGATGGACTGAACAGAAATTCGACGGAGCGGAAGATTACCCTGGATTGTCAGTGTCTGTGTATAAAGGCATCATGCCATCGGATCCTTGATCGACCCTTGCATATATAATATACCCAGTCACTGCTTTTTTTACCTCTATAAGAAAATCACTTTTTTGCCTTCAATAGTTGCTCCTCCCCCAACTATTATACTGAACAATGGAGGGGGAAGGGACAGAAAAAAACAGTATTAGAATTTTAGAATTTATAGATCCACTTGCGATAGCTGAATTATTTTTTAGATTTGTGTAAAATTTGACCCCACTATCGAAAGAATTGACAGATAGGATTGGCCTTTGGTATACTCGTATAGTGTCCTACAATGAAAGTCAAAGTTTCTTACCCAGAAATTTTAGATAAAAACTCAAAAAGTTGGAGCATTTAAAAAATTTTGAGACCACTTTTTTTTTAAGTTACACACTCTATCAATGGATATTCATAGTACTCAGAAATTCGAACAATTTATCCTTGCCGGATAAACGACTAGCAATATGCAGAAAAATATTGACGCCGTTTAGTTTTGAAATTTTAGTATTTTCTTGATCAAGTTGATGTCGTCAGGTGCTTTTTTATCACAAGGTTTTACAGCGTGCCGATCAAAGCTCAGATGGTATATTTTGCAAGTGTAGAAAATCCTTTTTATACACGCGAGTTTAGAAGACTTGCATAAGAATCGAGGGATTTGCTTAACTAGAGTAGGAAAAGCTCCATTTGGACTGTTTAAATGTGTAGACGAGCGAGACGTGGCAAATACAGCGCAACGTGTCTGAAATTCCTATACACGTGTTCTATCTAGAGTCACTCAATATTTAGTCTTTTGTTTGATATGAATCACCTGTGCGATGTAAAGTATGTCGGGTAACATATAATATGTAATATACTGATCTGGGCATGTGTAAGAGCTCAACAGGTACAAGCGATGTTCCCTCATCTGTATATAGGGAAATGTGTGTACTGTGTACGTATGCACGCACAGTCGACGAATGATGAAGGGCTTTCAGCATTGTCTCCCTCTTGTATGACTCACTAGCTGAACTACAGAATCGTCATAGTTCACATGAGTTATGTCGAAGTGCTTGCAAATACAATCGGTACTTTAAAGCACCCGCCGCCCTATGATATAGGAGTATATGTTCAAAGGAAAAGATCGATCTCGCAATTATCAACAATTGAAGAACTAAAGCTCTTATTTTCAATCTTCCTGAACTGCACTTTTCGAGATTTCGTGCGAGGATGTATGAACCAGATATTAAACCCTTGCACTCGATCACTCGAACAGTCAATTCCTGGAATTGTATCATTTTATATTTAAGTCATATACATTTCCCCCTTGGAGTGAAAAGTTCTTTACAAGTGTCCCCTAATTTGATAAGACTTTATCTAAGTCTAATGCCTTAGTCTCTGTCACTATATAACTCTTGTAGTTAATGGTTAAAGGAGTCATTTCCTCAGCTTCATTGCACCCGGCATATGGCGATGCTGGCCTAGATCTAAAGTGGATGATAATTGCTGCGACTTGTCAGCGGGTAACTGAAGCAAGTTCTAAAGACAAGTAGAAGAAAGATAATTCACAAGGGGAGAAGAATGATGTTGATTCCAGCTCTAAATCTGAAATAAGCATGCGTGAATCACTTAAGAGTGTTCGTGCATGCAACCCGCGGATTAAAAGGTATACCACTCGTTTCAGGGCTTCAAAAGATTTCGAAGCCTAAGGGGGCCTAAAGCGGATCAGCTGAAAGTCGATCAAAGTTGCTTATGCTATTTGTATATCTAATACTTATTAACGTAATTTTGATAATAGAAAATGAATCATAACCATTAAGGATTTACATAAAAATAGAAGAAAAAATCAATGCCCTATATATACCATAGTATATCGTTACAAAGTTAGTCATTTACAAAGTGTGTAGTTAATGATTGATCTTGAACTTTTCATAGTTTTTCTTCTTTTTTTTTCTCTATTTTTTTAATGATACTGTTTTTCGATTAGCAAATTGTTACATGACCGAGAGGTAATTAAACTAGATAGTAATTGACGCGAATCACGAAGTGTATGTGGGATACATAAGAATACAGTATTACGAGATAATCACAACTGATGCTATCAATTAATATTGCATGCTGATCCATTATTGAGTTAATAGGGTGATTTATTGACAACGTGCAATACCTTTACTATCCTGATTTAACCTTACCATGTTCTCAATATTGGTCATAATTTGTATTGCGCACATACGCATAGATAATTATGCTATTAATGTCGTTGCACTTCAATTTAACCTACATATTTCAAATATAATTTATCACGTTTGTATACAATTGTCGCGTTTTATTTTTATTGTCTATAGATCTCTAAATATGCCTTTACTTTGAAAGTGCCCTTTTCTAAAGCTTAGGAGGTATATTAAAAATTTCTGTCATTATAGCATTTCTAAACTGCATCCTTTCTCGGAGAAATTAATTTTTGCTTCCTATATGTGTGTCACTATAAATGAAGAATTTATTACAAAAGAGAGTTTCAGTTTCGATATGATTCACGCCCTTTTCAAAGAGAGTGTAGTGTCTCTTATTCCGGTTTCTTTCCTTCATCCCTTTCTCTGTCATACATACGAGTCTCTCGTGACATAATTGCACACGGCCTGGAGGCCATTACACCTGAGTCATTCATGGCCCCTTTCTTTTGTCTCTTGAGCAAGGGTCTTTTTTTCTTGCGAGGCTATAGACGTTTGAAACCTGGGCGAAGATCTATGGAGTATTAAGTTATATGTATCTGTTATATGTTAAATTAGTTATATGTTGTCAAGTCTATTTTCAGAGCTAAAGGATTTTAAAAGATTTACGCCGACATTTATTATTAATATATCGCTATAGTTATACATGGAGAATTCATAAATTGTAGCAAGTTATTTTCAGACGATTAGAAGAAATTGAAGAAGCTGTCAAAGGATTTCAATGACTTTATGGTATTTTAATACAATGCAGAAGTAACTATACGTACGCAAACGAGACGAATTTTAAACGTCGGAAACAACTGCTCATTATTTATTTATGCTGCGTAAAAGGACATCCATAGGTTACGGGTGAATTAGCAGAAAGGCTACATAATAAAAAATCGGGCCTATACTCTCATATATACCTGCTTTTTTTATACCTGTATTCCTAGAAAGGTCTCCTAGCTTGTATATCTGTTACAGAGCACAGGTGTCAAAAGCACAAGAGGCGAGGAGTAAGAAAGGAAAAGATTTCATACTCAGAGGGTTGCAAAAAAAGAGTGTCCCTCAAGTCGACTTAGATTTGCACGAACAATTGTTAAAGACATTTTTCAAAATGTGTTTTACTACCTTAAACCCATTTAAAAAAGAAGTAAGTTTTACAATATAAAGAACCACTTGAACGTTTAAAATGTCAAACGTGTCATGGTGCAAGAAGTTACGAATAATGCGAAAATAGGAAAGTTACATGGTTAACTTTTTGAATCCTGAAAAATGAATATATTCGAGCAAAATTGAAGCAGCAAAACATTTAGAAAAAAATGTTTAAATTTTTATGCGCAGGAGGGCCGAAACTGTTTTCTTTTCCACAAAAAGAATGTTTGGAACGACCCACTTACATTTCAACCTGCATTTAAGAGATCATGTTTTTATAATCGAGTTCCAGTCGTAGAAGTCACTGTTTTTGCTAGATTTGCAAGAAAAGACAAGGATCTTTGGAGGAACGACGAACCGCTTGACCAGGAACGTTCGTTGTTCGTGCCCCTAGATCTTGAAACGTGACTCGTCGAAAAGCAAGAGTTTTGTTTTGACAAATCTCCGCTGGTAACTGTATTGGTGGAGGCGAAGGGAAGAGAAAAATATGAAGATTAGTAAAGGAGAGGCAGAATTGGAGGGAGAGCTGAAGGGAGAGAAGAAGTCTGAAGACGAAAGCGAGTAGCTAGCTAGGTAGGGGAATCATCAACTTGTTGGTCGCTTTATCAATCCCCCTCTAGGAAGACCTGATGTAAACACGAGTGGCTGATAGCCGTAGGGCCCCCTGGCCCTTGCCTGAACGGTTGAGGGCTATGAGGATCTCTAATGGCAGGGTAGAGCGGGGGAGGGCAGGGAGATGGCAAGTGGCAACGCTCACCAACCTTAGCTCAAACTGGTGGCTCCGGCCAAGGCGAGGGACGCCAGGCCATGCCGTAAGGCTACGCTGCTGATCCGCAGGGGAGACAGCGGAGAACCCAACCACGCCACTCCGAGCCTCGAGGAACAGAAAAAAGTAAAACATGAGCCTGGCAAAGTGCAGCTGAATCTCAATGGCGTAGGACTCGGAGGTTCTGACCACTCTGACTATAGCCTCACGCCTTGCGGACTTGCCGGACCAGCGAAACCTGATCCACGAGGGATAATTATCGTACTCGGTTCGATAACGTCCAATGTTTTGCGCCTCGGTTCTATATACGGTGCGAGGCAAAGCGGTATAAGTATTTTAAGATTTCAAGATGGATTTTCAGGAAGATGAAGGGCATAAGATAGAGCTTTTAGAGTTCAGGTTAAAATTGTAAGTTATCAAAGCTTAGCTGATTGAGAAAAGAAAAAAAAAAAGAAGGAACCAAACCAAGTTGGAAATAAAATCGTTTCGAGTGGCTCTTTTTGTACACTTGAGTCATCGATGCAGGTTAAACTGTGTCAGGTAAAAGTGGTTGATTATTTTTAGTCAGTGGTTCCCTGCTACCTCCTTTTCACTTCTCTCTTCATTCATTCTGTCAATATGTATAATGTATATTCTATATATTCTATACCTGCTACCTCACCATGGAGATAAGTTTGTCCATTTCTGACCGCGCTCCACCTCTGCCTGGTCTGCCTCTTCTTTAGCCCTGCGACGCGAAAGAAACTTCTTTATTTTCGGCTCCGAAGAGAGGCTTCATTATGAAAATGATACTGTAGCTTTATCCAAGAGGACAGACCACAGACCCTGGCAATTACGCGTAATGAAACGCCTGAGTCCACTGGAGAGACCAGAGTGTGGCTGAGTTGAGGGGGATACAAAAACTCTGATTATAGATTATAAAAAAAGATTAGGTGATGTTTACAAAAATGTTGTACTTTTACTTGGACGGAGTTTTCAAGTCACGATTAACGACAAAAGAAATATGATCAATTTACAACAAATAAAAACCGGGAAGACTAAGAGTTCAGATCTTCAACAATTGAGGGCCTGGGTGCAATAACGTCCTATAAATTTCTTTCGCCAGGTAGCGTTGCCCTTGGGCCAACATCCACTGCCACTGCCTAGAGGCAAACGCTGCTTGACGAAATACATTTATAGGACGTTATTGCACCCACTGGGCTTTCAATTGTTTCAAATTACATATTTACGAATATGCATTGCGAGGACTTGTTTCAATGGAGTATCCACGAAAAATTGAACAGAATCTACTGATATAGGGAACATCAGCATGAGTATCGAACATCGACCTATTTATCCTCCTTGTCTGGCTTGTATCTTGGTTATATATAACAATCTTGACAGAAACTCGCCAGTTTCTTAACCCGGGACACGAAAGCCATGGACTACTGCTGGTTACCAAACGATTTACCACGACTTATCTTTATCCTTTTTCTCCGAGTTTCTTGTACCTCGCGCCGGACTACCGTTCATCCATAACCAATCGTAAAGTGACTCTCTTTATTCCTCGAGTAATTTTCAGATGCTGTCTTTCTTCCACATACTAAAAACGAAAAAGATCATGAGAAAACTATCAGTCGTAACGAGGGCAATGGAGCCAATGACCATGATTTCAGTTAATACCATTTCGCACCTTGAACGCCAACTTAAGTTCAAGTTCAAGGAAGGGCGAGTCTTGCCACATTTGCAAGAAACGAAACCAGAGTATGAGTGTCTATAATCCTTTTGCTCGCATTTGTGGCTGTTTACTATAGACTCTGGTGGTTTCTGGAGAAGAGAACGATATCTGAATCCACGTGCTTCCATGATAGTGACCTTATCGGTCACCACACAGTGATATCCGATATCGACAGATCTGACCACACAAATCTTTACCAAGGAGAGTTAAACGCACTTACGTCGATTGTAAGCATTATTTCTTCCACACATGCATGGCGATATGGCAACTGCGGGACACACCAAGCCAGTTGTCACGCATCACGTTCACTTTACACACGTATGCAACCAGTGAAGCAAAACAAACCAGTGTACGACAGAGAGGCATGCTGAAGAAAAATGAGATAGGAAAGTCGATGGGGACGAGAGGGACGAGGTCAGGCCAACTCTACCGCCTCCAAACGCATCACACTCTCGAGTACTTACCACTCTTGAATACTATACAATATACATAATACATATGCATAGACTACTGCATAATGTTTCAGAACCGAATGATAACTTGAAATGTTTGCGATTTATGAAGTGTGCTTGCTAAGTATACCGAATTTTTCATCTCATAAACACACATCGTTTGTATTTTATGGAATAATCAGTAAACTTTCGCATAATCATCGCATATATTCAAGTTTTCATTTGAAAAATAACAGGGCAATTGATTTAATACTTCAAAATTCCATCAAATCCCATAACATCATTGAAATCTTCTGAAATCCTTTGCAATACCTTAAAAACCCTTGACAGTTTTTTACATAGATTTCGTATAATTTCAACATTTTTATTGTCATAAAATCTTGTCCCTGTACGCATGCACAGAATACGACTACAAATGCATAGAATACTACACACGCATAGAATAATACACATGCATGGAAAACTGCACATAAAATACTAAATACATGTGCAAACCTATCACGCACACTTTCTCTCACTTTTCTTTAGTCGATTTCTTTCCCTATGCACTCTTGCTCGCTCAAGTATATATACGTACAGGCAAGAGGCATACAGCATGTGCAACGTACAAATATATCTAGACTCAAAAGACAGAGAGAGAGAGAGAGAGAGAGAGAGAGAGACTGGTAAGTTGGTAGAGTGAGAGAAATCAGAAGAGAAAGATTGAGAATGTATTGCGAGTGAAATAAGAGAGAAGGAGAGAAACTCACCCTTTTCTTATGTTAGTGTCAGAGAGACTCATGTATAAAAGTATAAAACGCACACGTGTTCAGAAACCAGTCTAACCACCTCATCACGAACAATCTCCTCGTGTTTCTCTTTTCCTCTCTCGTCTCTGATGGTGTCCTTGTCCAGCAACCAGAGCTGCAAGGCGAGTCCCTCTTTATTCAAAGGCAATCAGCAGGCCCCGATAACGGGCCTACTCTGTCGTAATACACGTCACAACTACTAAGGCAAAACGCGGGGAGCACCAGATATTATATATTATATATACCTATTCGAAATATTATAATACAACGTACTACAAACAAGATGTGTAAGGAATTGGAAACGCCAACATTAACATCTTTTTATGGACACTTGTATTTGCCTGATACAAATGTCCTTTCAAAAACCACTACTGAAGAATCATGCTTTTTGCCAATTTGTAAAATTTCACATTACTTGTAGATTTGAGGATTATTTATATTATCACCTTCCTGCGGTTGAAGAACTCGCTCAAGTTGAACATCTAATATGAAATGCTCTCTGAAACGCTCTAACGATTAAGAAATGCTAATTTATGCATGTTCTATTAGCACAAATTTTTCTTGAATGTTGAGAAAGAAAAAAACATTTTGCCCCATAAATAGCGAAAGGTTGCCAATCACAATATAAAATAGTGATAAATGTACGCAAGATAAAAAATATATGATGCATGAAGACATTTTGCATTCTTAATAAACTCGTAAACGCGTGAAATCACATAAGTCTGTCCAGTTTGCATGCACGGTTTCATTTAATGTCTTCGAACGTGTGTAGATAATAAATTATGCATACGATAGGAAAATCATAATTATTACTTTCCGATTCTGTTTATAATGTGATTTATAAATAAAAATAATATTATTGATCTGATGTTACAGGTCTTCCGTAAAATCAAAGAATTCAATCCACTTGACCAATTTTCTCTTTTGTCTGTAGTACCTTTCAACTAACAAGAAAAAATTCATAAACATCAACAACACGTGATCACAACACCAGATCTTTCTTCCTATCAAAGGCTATTTGCAACCTAGAATTGAGTATTACATAATTAAATTTCATTTTGTAAGGTGATTATAATTCTTGTATAATGTGGGCAACGTCGTGAACGACACAGGGAAAGTAGACAGTGCGTGAAAACAGTGGGCAAGATAATTACAACCTGTTTATATTTAGCAATATAATTCGTCTCTCAAATTCATATACTTCTCGTGCTACCTTTCTATCGCCTCTAAGCTTTTACGCAGCCCGTAAAAGTGGTAAAAGTGTTCAACGAGAATATCCGTATATACATTTCCGCAATGTCTAGAGACAATGGCACAGCATATTTCATAAAACGTAATTCCTTCCCAAGTTTCACATTCACCAAACATAATTTCTTTTATATCTAATTCCTTCCTCATGACGGAAATACAGAAAAAAAATTACTTTTGTCATCTTTCTTTCTTTGAAATCTTTCTCGTTGAATTCTGTCGTCGAACCTGTTATAATACTGAGAAAAAATCAAATGCAGATATAACAATTGACATCATACACTGTTGCGAATAAACGTCAAAATTTCCAGTATTAGCGAATACATATATTGCTTATGAAGTAGATTTAGGGATACAATAATGGCATAAATAACGATTGATACTTTTTTACTGTAAGAATTTGAGATACGTGCTCGGAAGTGTAAAATGTTTGATTCAGATCATGCTAGATAAATAGTAATAATTAGAATAATCTATTGAAGCAGAAACAAGAGTGATAACGGCTTTAACCTCATACTAATGACAGTAACATACATAGTGTAACGACCAGCTCGCACTGCCAGCGCAGAAAAGATTCAGGTCGTAGCACGCATGAACGCTGCTGTATTATTACGAAATATCTTCAAGCTGTCCGAGTATAAAACTGGCTGCAAGTGTTCGATGAAACGTTTATAAGAAAACTTCTAGATGGTATATTATAGAATGTAGAATTGTAGATAGTAGGTGTTATATCATGTCATATACCATAGAGCATGAGTTAAACATCAATAGATTCAGTTGAAAATATATGTTATCATGGGCAGCGCCACCATGTATGAATTTAAAATCAGCAAAAACCCGAGTCCAGATTTTCCAGACTTGGGAATTCCCCAGTCCGCAATTTTAAGATTTTCAAAAAAATAAAATTCTAGCCAAAAATTTTCATTGGTTAATTTTGAATTTCGTGCAATTATTCTTATGCCGGATTGGTGTTAGGACACATGATGATAATTCGAATAAATAAAAATTATAGTAAATAGGCGTTCGATAACTTGATTTTCGACCATATGAAACTTATATGTCAATTGGAATTTGGGTGATATTGACACGCCTTATTCGCAAGCACTTTTAAAACATGCTTATACAATATTTGAAAGCAATATAATATATTCTTATATCAATAAAAAAATTCAAAACAATCCTGTAAGTTTTAAAAGGTACGTACATCTTGTCCGCTTATTATTGAGACTAATATATCAGTCTCGTTACGGTTGTCCTTTTCTAAAGAGCGATTGAATCTAGCCAAGTGGGAAAATTGCAGCTCGATATCATCTCTGCCCACTGCCCACAGCGCAACACGTGAGTAGCTGGTGAAATGTTATGGAAAAAGGCATTGCCATGATTTTCGCTCCATCGACCCTGATAATCTCGTCGTTGAACGTTTGACCTCGCCAACGTTCGACTCGCTTCATGTTCGATCAATCATTGGTTATTGATAACTCCTATCACCGAAAAAAATATTGCTTAATTGATAAAAGAAAAACTCCGAAAGAACACTATATATTAAAGGCATAAGCGCCATTTTGACGGTTTTTCAGGAAAGGTAGAATTAAGTGTTGTCAAGGGGAGCTGGAAATCTGGAGTCATATGCTACTGCTGGAGATACCATGGGCCCGACCCACGACATCCGTAGCGTATTGCACTATAAAGCGTGCACAAGACACTTTAGAATAGATTCTGGGATGCGTAGGAAGCGAAAGGGAAAACTAACTTGTTAACCGGTGCAGGTTGAAGAAACTGCGACAGTGCGATCCGATTACGGGACCAGAGTGTGGCCTAACAAGTACGACTACAATCAGCAGTCAATACGTAGGCGATAGCCACAGGTTCTATCATAGTGCAGAATTCCCAAGCAGTCTAGTGATCTTGGCACATTGTCGATCCTAGACCTGGCACGCGCTCGACTCGATTAATAACGTGGGCGAATTACAAGTTCTCACTAGTTTTTTTTATACCGCAGGACAGATATGGTGAACCAGGTTTTGTTTCCATCATCTTATGTGAATGAATCTTGAGAAACGTATCTTGAGGAACAACTTTTTATCTTCATAGAGAGTAAACTTGATGGCGCCCATATATGTTAATTTTGAAGCTATGTTTTTTGATATACGACCAATTAGAGTTTAAAAGTTCAATTATAAGCCTTTACTGTTTTTTGTATCTTATTCTACTTGCTTGTAAATGGCTTCTTAAAGATTAAAGGAGATTACAGAAGAAAAAAAACAGTACGAATTTGCATGCATTGAATAAAAAGAAAGAGATTGGTTTAGGTTGCAGATTTTCAATTTTCAATCAGCGATCAATGCATTTCTTATGCTGATATCCGGTATCATCGAGTTCAGTGACTGGGAAAACAGGTTTTAACGATTAGTATCTACGTTTTTGATTTTTGTGCACTGCTATCTTGATTGGCATAGAAGATTTTTATGAGCAAGCTCGGAAGCAAGGCAAAGGATCGAATTACTTAGAATCTTCTAAGTCTAATATGTAACGTATCTGTATCCTCTCTGGCATATAATTTTAACTGTTTGATCTTATTGGCTTGCAGTGAATAAAGCAATAAAATCTCCTGCACTGTCAGGGGATCGAGCTACCAGTCAAAGAAGGACAACGTGCCAATGCATTTAATGCTGGTTAAGAGAAAACTGGTATTGGTATAGTTCTGTTCGAAGCATTGATGGTGGGGTGTCTGATGCAGGTGTTGGCCTTGAGCTCCCTAACACCAAGACTCATTTATACGTAACGAAGTATCTGCAGAGCATAGCAGAACGTAGAAGGGGAAAATTTGTATAACGCAACAAAGAATAAACCAATCTGGTGTCTTTGTTTAAGAAAGATTGTGTTATTGTGATAAATGTCGGCAAGGCGAAGGTAAACGAGAGAATGATCCCTCTAAGGTAATTCTACTTTTGAATCCTGATACAAGCACAAACAAAATGTAGGGAATTTAATCAAATTATTCAAAATATGCCGTTCTTGATCTGCTTGAGCAGCAAAAACACTTTTTAAAGTAATTCCCTTCACATAGCATGGATAATTTACAATTTGCGTACTTGCTTGAAGTAATAAGAAAGGCAGATAAAGTTATCCCCATTGTTTAACCAATCCCATGACCAATCAACTACGCATATAGAACTTACCCAAATATATGTATGCACCATTGCACTTAATTTTATAACGCAAACTTATACTTTTTGCATCATCACAAAGAAACGTATCGTAAAGTTACAAAAATTTCTGACAGAGTAGCAATAAGATGAAAATAGCATTAATGAATGACAAACACGCCATCAAGGGAAAGCATTTTTTAAACATATTTCTTCTATCCCACGCAAACACCTGGAACAGTTTATTACAATATTGAAGGATCTTGCATCAAACAGTGTCGTCATTCTCGTCACCTCGCAAATATTCTTTTACCAGCAACATCCGCAACAAATAATTGATGCTTTGAATGCTTGTATGAATTTATACAATGTAAGCACATTTTTGTCTTTCTAAACTTTATAGATCTTTCTTTATGTCTTCTTGTTTCTCGGATGAGTGTTCTCATTGAGATTAACATTGCAATCGCCCAAGCGAGAAAACTCCGAAGGTCAGAAACTCAGAAGCATCTAAAACTTCATTACTATTGCAAGTAGGTATACGTTAAGATGTGCTAGAATAAATTTGAGGCTGAACAAGTCCATTTATAAATAACCTTAGAGATATATGCTGATTCTTGCAATTTAATTTGTATTCAGGGAGAGCATTCATTTTTAAATTTGCGTTATATATTGCCCCGGTGCCTGTCCCTAATTACCCCGTTGCAGAGGAAATTTGGGATACATGACACTCGTCGATGTTAGAGAGAGAATCTGTTTACATAAACTGACCATACATCCTATTTTAAGCAATTTATCCTGCTTGCCTTGCCAATGGGGGCTTTTGTTTTTTTTTTTTTTTTAGAAAAAACCAGAAATTAGCAGAAAACGAAACGCAGAAAACAGAAAATCATAAAAGTGAAAGAGAGAGTGAATCTATCTGAAAATAATTGTTCATGACTCGAGAGTATTTTGTAATTTAGCATTTGAAATATGGTGTATAGTTTAAAAAAAGCATTTCTGTGTACTCATCATATTAAATAAAAAAAAAAGTGTCCCGAATTGCCCCAGTCTCGCCTATATATACTTAAAAGACTTGTCTTATAATTTCTCATATATTATACATATAAATGACAAGTTCAATAACAAACGAAGATTGTTGCTTTGCATCTCAACTACATACTAAGAAGTGAGGAGAAAATTGTCAATAGTTACTTCGTGAAGTCTTCAATCACGTCTCTTTACGTATGAATATAACGAGAGAACCACTGATTCACTCTCTCATTCTAGTTAGTTTACAGTCTCCTTTTCTAATGCCCTTTTCGTTCTCTCTCATCCTCCCTCTTTCTCTCGGCTTGCAAGAGATAAAAAGAGGGACAGCAAATGACCGCGAGCCTGCTATGAGCTAGGTGCAGAGTTACTGAGGGAGGGGAGGGAGGTTAGGAAAAGGTGTCCCAGCCTGCACGATCCAGTACAACCACAGCAAAAAGTTTTGACCATAACATTATGAAACAAAGCGGAACGCCTTGCGACAACTGCTTGTAAACGTAAAGGCGTCGCTCGTATAATATTGAGAGCTGTAGTAGACGTGCCTTTTGATCTTGCTGGTTGCAAATAACGAGTAATACTTACTGCTTGTGCTACCAGCTATTCTCAAGATTCTAAAAAGTTTTAAATCGAGAAATTTAAGGGCGTTGGATAGACTCGTATCTTACAATTTCTAGAAAACGTAAGAAACACTTTCTTCAAAAAATATTTGAATCAGATGTTTTTTGAGCAGTGTTTCCTACAGTTTTTTTTAATCTGGAGACTATCAGCGTTATCCAACCCCCGGCCTTGGGTTCAAGTTCTAACATAAATATCCTCTGTATAGTGGTACTCATTTTTCGTATAACGGATGGGTGCCGAGTGAAAAAATATAAATATAAATCCAAATATTTTAGTTACTTTTGCAAAAAGTGAAATGACTTATTTTTAGGTTTAGGATATCGAATTCTTCGATTTATGCGAAAATGATTCGAACTGAAGATTTTTTTGCTCTAAAGCCAGTCTTCAAATTTTAAAAACGGTATTGTTCTAGTAAAAAATGATCTATTTCTACTATTCGTTGAGTAAAATGGAGAGATTGAATTTTGAGGGTCAGCACTCGGGTCACTCCATTTTTCAAAATGGAAGATCTTAATATGACATATATAACAATTCAGTTCCAAACATGACAAACATACTATTTAAGTAAATTTGATACCGTCGGAGATAAAGTTCCGAGTCCATAAATGTAACAGAATTAGAGTGTTCTGCCCTCCGTTCCCAATTGAGAATCATTCAATTTAAGTGAACTAGCAGTGTGATGGCGTAAAACCACTGGCACACACGATATTGCGTGCAGTGCGCTTCCTATCGGTTCGTGGTTCATGCAAGAGGGACTTTTTTTTTGCAGAGAATGAGAGAGAATGAGAGGGAAT
>JAUESI010000018.1:11570092-11581302 GCA_032275145.1 Synergus laeviventris | reverse complement strand
GCGTTTTTAACGAAAACTCACCAATTCTGCGAAACAATTTCATGAAATGGATTTTAGTAGACGGTACATATCACGCGAATCTAGTTGGGTCCGCCAATAAGAAATGAATTGCGCGCATTCGCACGGAGTCGTGCAATGATTTGATTCGGGAAACTCTCCACGGACGGAAGTTTCGTTTTGAAAGACTTCCGTAGAAGTGGTAGTTTAACCAAGGAAGAGGAAAATAAAGTTAGTGGATTCTTCTCAGTTCTTTTTAAGTAATCCATAAACAACAGCGATGATTCGCTGGAAGACTCGTTTGTCTCAATAATGAAGAGGTTTTCTGCGGTGACTTGACGATAATTTTGCAAACAAAAAAGATTTACCATTTCTCCATCTCACACAAGCGTGAATTCTAACAATGGGGGATGCCATGGAATGACATGGGGTAGCCAAGCTACTGTGACATTTACGATGAGAGTTTGAGAAAGGTCAGGACTGAAAGGAAATCTTCGGAGTGTCAACCTTAATTTTCTAGAATTTCGAGAGCATTAAAGCTTTTAAGTGACTTCAAAAGATACATCGAAGGAGTTCAAAAGATTTTGAAAGAGAGTTAAAGATATTTTTAGGAATTTCCAAAAGATTAAACTCATTTCTCGACTTTTTCGGGTGTATAACAAGTTGCTGAAGTTTAACGAAAATCGGTGGTCCAGATGTTTGTTCTTCGTGAATTTAGCATGGACTTGCATTTGGCGAACTCTGCTTTTACAAATTTACTTAACTCTGCAGCCAATCGTTGAATTTGGCAGACTTTTTACGTTGTAGATGGGTTTGCGCTGATACTCAAGGCTAACAAGTCTCTGGAATATCGATACACTGATACAGCAGATATGTATGTGCTGCATACATATATACATATAACTATATATGCAGAAGTTTTGTTTTCTCCCTCATGCAATCGTCTCAAGTCTGGGTTTGAAAAGTTTGGAAAGCAGATACTGTGAAATGGTTTAGCGAATGGAGTGAAGAAGAAAACTAGTTAACTGCCCACGCCTTCGCTGTTGTGAACTTGGAGGAGGATGTGGCGACGTCATTCTCGGAGATATCAGAAGAGTCGTATCGCTCCCGTTCCGAGGGCATTTTCAGGACCGATCAAGTATAAGGCTGCACGGGCGCCCGATGTTGTCCTAGGATAAGATATTTTCAGGACCTACCACTATATTGAAGTCGTTGCGCCGCGGCGTACGCTCTTACCAGAGCAAGCGAGATGAAAACAGAGACCAGAGACACCGACTTGGTTCAAGACCTGAGCATTACCAAGTCAAATGTGTACTAGCGTAACGCGCCGGAAAAATGGCGACAACGAGTCAAGGAACTCGGTAGTGTATAACCCCAGAAGGGTACATTGGCTCGACACATGCATTTTGTCCCTCTGCATTGCATAGTATATATCCCCCCTCTCTCTCTCTCTCTCGTTCTCTCTCTTTCATCTACTCCTCCCCTTTCGGCCTCCCCAATCTTTAGCCCCATCACCGACATTTTGGACCGTCTTTCTCTTCAATTTAGAGAGACGCCGGATATTTCACACCTCCTCCGCTGATGATACTTCCCGGACTGGATTTATTTAGCAAGTGCAATCCCATGAATACATATGGGATTGTCGACCCGTGAATTCACTTACTGTTTTGCCTAGAAGTTGACAGGATGAAGAGAAAGAAAACATGAGCAAATAGAGAATTTAAAAATTGAAAGAATTTAAAAAAATTTTTTAAATGAAATTATAGGATGAAATTATAAGGTGAATAATAAGGTGAATTCAAAAGTAATTGAAAGAAGTGAAAAGATAAAATATTTGTTGACATTATCCGCAGATAAATTGTGTCTAATAGTATGTACAAGAAAAAGTTAAGTAAAGTACTTTATTGGACAAGAAAAGATGACGCTACAATATCCTTGTCCTATGGCGTTTTCCGCCTTTCTCTTTCTCTTCATGCCTCATGTTTATCTCTTTTTGTATAGAGTAGGCAGTACACAACACTCTGGAGGATAACAACGATAGGCAGTAAAGTCGTCATATCTCCCTCAGGATAAAAATGTTGGCACACGCTCTCGTGAGTGGGGGGCCGCTACCCATTTCTTGACTTGCGACACCCTCTAACAAGACCACCATTTTCCGCTCCTTGGCCTTAATTAACATCTGACACGAGACCACTACCACTCAGCTATCTAGCGATCCGCAGATTTCTATGATTTTCTTTCCAATCATTCAGCCTCCATAAAACGCTTCATATTCCTCGAATATATTATAATACTATATATTCTGACTATATTACAGTAGAATTGTTGCTTTTAAATTAAATTGTTTTTAGTTTAGTTTTTTATTAAATATAAAACAAGGGTTGCAACCTCTTTAGACATAATAACCAAACATCCAATATCTTGGGCTTCTTATAAGGAAGATTTCCATTTTTTTTCATTAAAAATTTCCATTACATGCCGAGATCCCGCGTGGAAATCTTTTGCTTGCCTCTGAGGGGCCCTATATAGTTTGCCCTTTTACTCTGTTGAAGCAACGATGAAAAACTACGAAGCGCCAATAAATTGGCTCTCTATATAGGATCCAGCTAGGACCTCTATAGAGCCCATATCCACCCCTTTAAGACCCACGAACACCCTACAGAATTTGCTCTTTCTGCTGCCGATAGGGCTTTTTTTAAACTTTTGTATGAGAGCTAAAATTTAGAGTTATTAACAGTTATAAAAAGTAAAGTTAATCGCAAAAAGCATACGTTAAAACTACTAGTTAAATTGGTCATTTTGTATTTAACCGTTCATGAATCCAAATTTAATTCCCATAACACATATATAAAATTATAGATAAAAAGAATTCTTTTAATTTTTAATGACAGTTTAATCTCCCCTTGAAAGTAATTTTTTGGTCTTTTTCAGTTTATTTTAAACTTAGAACTTTGATGGCCCCTTCGAGAACCCAACTGGGCTTTGCCAGTGTGGATTAAGATTTTGAAAAAAAGGAACAGACATTGTAGGTCCCAGCAAGGCCCGAACTGGGCATAATAAAGAGCTGCGCCTTTCTGCAGCTTCTAGGTCCAGATTTAATGTATCCACGCGCAGGATATATTAAAAAAATAAGTTTTAAGATAAAGTTTAGGGGTGGTTTTCACCCCTTAAAGGGGGCGTGTCTTATTTTTCCATATATGTACAATAACATATCCAAAAATGAACGAAGTTAGTGAGTTTGGGTTAGGGGGTGTTTTTCTTGTACGTGAATATGTTAAATAAAACAAAGAAAAATAAATTTTAAGTTTGAAAGTTGAATTCAACACTGTTAAACTTAATCATAAAGTATGGAATGTCTTTCTAATGATTCTTTCTTTCTTTATTCAGTCTATCCCTTTTTTATTCCTTAATCGCTTTCCTCCATCTCCCAGCTTCCTACAGTTAGAGATGAAATAGGCGTGGCCGAAGGGTGTGACTATACCCCTCAATGAGAAAAGTAGGCCTGGCCAAAAGGTACAGTTAGTGATAAAATTGGGCATGTCTAAATAATACAATAATAGATAAAAGTAGGCGTGGTCATAAGGTACAGCCATGGATAAAAATGGAAATGCCCAAGAAGTAAAACTATCGCTTAAATGATATTAGATAAATGAGAGGCAAGCCATTCAGCTCGACCAAAGTATAAATTATATATTGATATGTCTTTACCAAACGACTAGTTGTTATTCCTGAAGTTAAGAATATATGGTTCATACGATGATCGAATCGATTGTGGCGTGATCGGGAGTATAATTTTCGTTTCTGTGATCGACTTTCGAGATACAGTGATCATGCTCACAATCAGAGGCAGTATGTGTATACGCTTAAGCTTCGATGCATTAAAATAAATGCGGAAGCAGTGGTCGATGCGTAAAAGCAATTTTCAATTTGTCTTCTGGTAAGGGGTTCTCAAAGGAGTCTGCTTATTCTTGGCCTATGCAGTATTGCCGTATGCATATATAGGAAAGGTTCGAGATAGTGCGCAGATCGAATAACTGTTATTATCAAAGCGCACGGATAGAGAATTCAGTCAAACCGCACCGTTTGCCACCGGGTTCCCGGTAGTGAAATTGTCGGCTTCCAACTCGAACGCGGTTTACGTTCTATCGTCCAATTGCATTCGCCGCTTGGCGGAGACGCAAAACGCAAGCAATTTTCTATCTTTGTTAGGCAAGTTTTAGAGGTAAAGAATCGTTGAGAGGTGAAATAAACGAGGTCTGATGCAATTAGTTTTACTAGTGCTACCGTGGTATTAAAGTTGTTCTAAGCTAGCACTTTAGTACTTCTCTCATATATACGTAATGCACAGGATTTAGCTCAGGGCTAGCGAAAGTCAAGCTAGTTGTCGCTTCATGCTAAGGGCGGCTACGATTTGCGTAGCTCGAAAATTTATGTCATGACAAATTCAGATGAATATGCTCATAGAGTTATACTTTTAACATTGCATCTACTAATGCGAATTGAAATGAAGCTGGGGAAAAAATCGGGAAACCGGGAAATAACCGTGAATTAAAATATATACGGCTTAGAAAGTCGAATTCAGGAATCGTATGAAACATTTTTGAATAATGAATTTGGACCTTTTATTAATTAGAAGGGGTTGATCACTCAAATTTTTAGTACACTTCAGATTTCAAGATTTCAAGATGTTTCAAAAGATTTAAGAAAATTCAAAAGTTTTTTTCCGGAATTTTAAAGGATGCTGTGAAAAAATAAATTCAGGATGCTTACTCCTCTCAAAATATCTCTTCTGCCTGTGTTTGTAAGAAAAATGAACCACAATACCAAAGGTATTATTATCTTTATTTGTTAGTTCCCTCATAGTACCTTACTTAGATTTAGAATACCTGTTTTCATAGAAGTATAATATCTTGTATATTATTAAATCCAAGGAAAGCAACAACAGTTTCGCTTACTCTGTAATCAAATACGAACTTCTGTTTTGACATCCGATCTTCGTTTCGAGCTCCATGAAGATGCGTACATCATACACTTTTCCCAAATTATGCGAGATGGGTTTCCATAGCTGTTAAAAGTATACATAGCATATATATAATAAACTCTTCAGTGTTCACAGTCAATTCTTATCGTATTACAGATATATCAGGTGATGAAAAGGGAATCCCCAGTAGTCACGTGCTTCTATCCTTTTCCTCTAGCGAGTAAATCGATTAGAGTCGTGCTGAGAACATACGTATACTTGAGTTAAAAGAAAATGACCTGTAATAAACCAATTTTCAGGATGAAATTATGGGTAATGTGGAGCTTCAATTGGTCATTTGCGGAATAGTGACTTTCGTAACGTAAATAGAGATTCACAAAGGCTTTTCTTCATTATTCTCATCTCGTTATGGTTGCAAGTGACTCCACTGACGAATATACGAAAGTTATATTACGGTTTATAAGATAGTCAAGTCCAATGAGGAGAGAATGCTGTTTTTGCAACAATTTATCATTTCGTCAATCAGATTATACCCTCATTATAATTTATAACTGCGTTTCAACAAGTCTTTCAGTAATTTTTCAAATATTCAAATGTTAAAATCCTTTGAAATCTTTGAAATCCTTTGAATAATTAGTCATTATAACACAGTACAAACTGGTTAATGGTAATTTTACACAGTTACATACTTAAACTGTCTGCCCACTTCAAGGTAGTTGATACTTTAATTAGTATGCATCCTAACAGGGTTCTGGTAAACGACATTCTATGCTTTTAAGCACCGGGTCTTATAGGGGTTAATCGATTAAATTTTATCATCGAAGAATTTCAATCATGAGCTTTACTCAGTAAACGTTACTCTTCCATAATACTCAGACGTCTTACCATTTTTCACAGAAGCCACGAATTTTTGCTATATTGTCAAGTTTTATTACAATAAAGTGGAACGATATATTACCCAATTTTTCAACTTATTCGATGAAATATAGCACGTGGAGGAAGCTTTAGATAAAGTTTTTCGCGTCTTCGTTTCGCGTTATCTAATCGTAGTATAAACTTTCTCACGGGCAATCTGAGACTCGTTGTCTCAAAGATAATGCTTATCTGTCACAACTGATAGCCATATTTTCTTTATGTACACAAGAGGCTACCGTGAAAATCAAGTACGTCTTCGATCGTCTAATGTTAATGTATCTTGTATAGCCAAATTGAGATATGTTATTTTCCAAAGGGCTTCCAACTCATAAGTTTCAGAATTAATGGTTCCCTGTATCAACTAAGAAAATCTTCCTTAATGTATAAGTTTTCACATTATAAGGTTATTGCACACCGAATAACGTCGTTGATGTCGGCGAATTTTAGCTCTTCAGGCAACATTACGACCTCTGACTTAATGGCTTCTTTGCTTGTATTTGATGATCGGCGAAAACATTAGGAAATGTCAAAATTGTTGCTAGTGGTTGTGTGTTTTCAAATTAATTCAAATTTTCTTGATAGAAGTTTTGTTATTTTACACCCAATTCGTTCATAAAATTTTTGTTGAACTTAAAATATGGTTTAATTTTGTTTTGGTATTGAAAAATCCATTCATGTTAAGGAATCATAACAAATGTCTGATAGTTGGTAGGAAATGAATACCACTTGCGGTTTATGTTTCTTAACCAAGATCACGTGCTAATAGATCCGAGCAACTTAAGCGAGTCGGTCGAATGAACTGACCCTAAGCAACGTGTTATCACTCCTTCTACAATCATATGATGTAAATCAGTGTCACATCAGTACTTTCTCGAGTATTACTTCATTTTGCTGTAGTTTCACATAATCACAGAGCAATTTCTCTATAATCTTACAGCGAGCAGTTGTAATTTTGTGTAGTAATTATTATTAGACTGTTTAGAAAGCTGCTGTTTACTGCCATATTGAAGTAACGAATCTAATTTTCTTCAAAACTTGATATGTTCTTGTGCTGGGAAGAGATAAAGGACAACTTTAAAATGTTGTTTATAACACGTTCAGGGCTTGACATATAAGTTCCGCAGTCATAACAAGTAGTCCTAATGGTCTGTACCCATTTTCTCCATAATTGAACCCATTGGCCCGGCCCACTTTTATTTCGCACTATCCGAATGACCACGCAAATTACTTTTTTTTAAACAGAAACAAAAGAGTTAAGTATGCTTTCATCACACTCAAAAAGCTTTGCAAATCCTTGACAATATCAAGTCGCACCTGAGACTATGACAGAGTTTCGAACTCTGTACGCATTTTGAGGACTAAATAGGTCGTGTGTATGATAATGTTCGCATTATTGAACCGCTGTAGGGTCTGAGCGCCTCCGCAGAGGGATCGTCAGATTTCGTGGGACACCTGAGTCTTTGTTAAAGACTTAATTAATTAAGGCCCTCCGTCCACCAGATTCGTTTACCAGGGGGTTGAAAGGGTTACGTCTTAACGCCGCCAGCTGTTACCCCAAATGGAGATTAACAAAATTCTTTTTCGTTCCCCCTTTCTTTTGGAAGAAACAGTTTAAAGTATTCACTAACAACCCTGATAAGACTCTAATGTACAAAAAAGGGGTTTAAAGTCTACGTGTCCCTATATTTGATATAATTGGACAGATTATTTCAATTAATTTTGAGAACAATTTACCGGGTAACGCGGTTTAGATTTCTGCTATTCCAAATCTTTAAATTCTGGAATAGACCTACAGGGAATCCCTTAGTTCGGAAATTTTGGACTCGGGTTTTTGCCGATTTCAATGTATGGTAGCGCCGTTATAGACAAAATATAACTTGATATATAAATGATAATAAAGTAGGATCACTTTTCACGTATCTTTGTCTTGCAATTCGTCATCAAGCTACTGAAAACTCTCATTTGAATAGCAAATTTTTCCAGTTAAGAGGCCAATGTGTTAACCTATATTTTTTCATACTTTTACGAAGAAAACGTGAGGGTCAAACTCATTCGACTCATTTGAGAAGATCTGTTACAAAGCAGATAATAATGCTGGAATACGTTATTAAAAATAATAGCAATAATTACTAGAGGCGTTGAAATCGTAAATAACAATAAGTGCGATAACACATCTTCAGATATTTATGACTTTGTTTTTGTTATTAGCACACGCCACATATATTCTGGTCTTATTGGTATAACAGATCGGCAATTTCCGTTCCTTGGAAGGAAGGTGATTAATACCAAGGCTGTAAAATGTCGAGCGTTGATTCTTGAGACCCGTGAGAAAGATGTCATTGGAAAGTACAAAGCGTTAATGAGTATTAGACCAGCACTTAACGTTAAGTATTCGTAGATTATTCGATTATTGATAAAAATAAATATTTTGGAAAAGGAGGCGAAAGTTTCTTATCATTTTAAATCAGTAATATTTTCTGAGGGACTATAGTTTTGTCGAGAGATTGAATCATCTCCATTCGTCTGCGGAAAAATATTCTGTCACGTATCACTGACTAGCAATGGTATCATTTTATGACCAAGCTGCACCGAAATCACTGGCAACGTGATAATAAAATAATCTGGGCCTTTCGAGTCATTAGGCAAGCCTTGTTACTTAGCAAAGCCCCCTTAACGTCGAAATTCCTTCCATTGGGTGAAAGTAGTGATGAGTATAAACACACGATGATATCATTTGCATGAACGAATTTTAATTACAAAATAGTTCGTGAAAAAAATTAACAATATTTAAGATAAAAACCTATTGTCGATTTTTAGCACAAGACAATTCCTCTACAGACTCCAAAGAATTTGATTAAGTCGATAGTTTCTATAGAGGAACCTCTGCACGAATCCTTTAATGAAGAAATCCTCTAATAAAGAGCGATGGAAGGTTCAATTTAATCTCTGAATTTTCGACTGGATCCACACTTCGATTTTATAGAACGTAAACATGCATATTATTAATTCGTGTTGCTTCTTACATGATTGTTTTTGTTCGATTTTTAGCGCATTTAACGAGAACAGTTACTGCCTCTGAAAGCGTGCTTCAGTCCTTCCGACTAACATCTACTTTTCTATTTTCTTTTCAGCTAAAACTATTACGAAGCGAATTTTTAATTCGTCTGTGCTGCTGAATTTAATTAACGCCGGAGTATCAAGCGAACGGCTACCTCTCAACAGTGCAATCTGCTTTCACGGTCGTTTATGAATACAGTTCATGGCGCAGTTTCGCGAGCGGTTCCAATCTCTCGCCAGCGGTAGGTTATGGTGGCGCAACGCAACACACTTCGCCATACACCATAGAACAGTAATGTCGCATGGCGTATACCCCGTTAAGTGGATCCAATCAACTCGGTGGCAGTGTGGCAGACAGACACGGAGAGCGAGACAAAGTCTCTGTAACTAAGCGAGAAGCAATATAAGGCCATTGTCTGATAGAGAAAGATAGACGAACGAGTAAAGCAGAGAGAGAAAGAGAGAGAGTGAGAGAGATTCAAGTTATATGTATGCGAGTTATTATGTTACATGTATTCAAAGATATGCTGTAATGCTCTAGGCGATGAAGCGATTCGGTCATTTGCTGATAAACCCCTTGTTTATGGTTCGTTGATTTCCGAATTGGCATCTGTGAAATTGACAGTGAATCCGGAAATGAAGTTTCTGACCTCGGATCAAAAACAACGTCGCCGAGAACGATGGCCCACGGCGAACTGATGCTGATCGTTTTCCCGTAATTTTCACTGCATCCGCTTATACTGCAAACAACCTGTTTACTTCAGACAAATCTGGTACGCAGGTGGATCAAATAGAGGCTTATGGCATATTTGACCGAAAAGGTCGTGAATGCTCGATATCACTATGGGATAAATTGACTCTTGCAGAATCACCATCAAGTTTTACATCTACTATAAATAAATATATATATATATATAAGTATATTATACCTATACAGTATACACACACATGCACTTTATATGCGAAAGAGATTCATAACTCGTGTATGTTGGCGCATCTCGCTAATCTAAAATGAAATCTGTCCTAGTGCGCATTAAAAATAATACGGGATTGATGGAATTGAAGTCGTTTTATACAGCCGAGCATGATGAAAATAGCTTGACGCTCGATCGTTTCGAGGATGTTAAAATTGCTTCGACGATCGTACGATTTTCTGAAGAATAGAATTTAGGGATTTGAATTTTATACTTCGTTGAAGTAAGATTCATGACGCGTACTAAAACAACCTTGAAAATTTTACTTTGTAATGATGAAATGATAGTAAGTTATTATTAAATCAAATCATATTCGGTATCACTAATTATTAATATGGCTGAAGTAGTTGTAATTACAGTAACAGGGAGGAAGTTGGATGAATCAATTCCGAAAGCCTGAGACTCCATTATACTATTATATGGCCAGTGTCATCACGCAGAGAAGACGCTTCCATCCATCCTCTAGGATTTAACACTGCAATAGTTTACTTTATACAGAGGTCCGTCATGGCTCCTAACATTTTAATGGGCAAACGAAGGTCTTCTATGGTCGTTTGCATTTACGTCCTGGTCCTTTAACTTGCATAAAAAACTCAAAGCAACAACTTGTTGCTATAAAAATCATTCGACACAGTTCTCAACAGTGTATTAAAGGCTTTGATGAGCTCCGACCAGCTCCGACCGGAGCAAGCACATCCTGCTCCCGAGGATGAAGTGTGTCTTCTCCTAGTGATCCTGACTACCTACCATGTTGTCGGTAACTGCGACTCATTGTATGGAAATGTGTCGTCCCCGGTCATCGACGCGTATCCAATTTTAAAGCAACCGCAAAAAGCTTCCCGAAGCTTTCATCACCTTGATATAAAGTTAAGAGAACCCTTCAGCAAAAGCTGTTCTTGATTCATTTCCGTATATTCCACCCTTATACACATATATATACATATAATTACTGTTTACAGAGATTTCAAGAGAGTTTAAGGATTATCAAGGGATTTTTAACAGACTTCAAGAGAGTTAACGGATTTTCAAGAGGTTTCAAGTCACTTTAAGTCATTTTAAGAAATTTTAAGGAATTTGAAGAGATTTTCTGATTTACAAGCAGTAAAGAGAGCAAAAAGAGATAAAACCTGCTGTTGTGGTTTTTAACTAAATTAGTTTTGCAAATATACAGAATAATCCCAAAATATCCTAAGACTAGGATTCTTTTCAATAAAAAAAATATGGATTTTATACTAAATATTTCAATTTTCACCAACTTCAGAGGAATTCAAAAGAATTCAAAAGAA
>JAUESI010000018.1:11524913-11566613 GCA_032275145.1 Synergus laeviventris | reverse complement strand
TAGAAACCTCTTAAAATCCCACGAAAATGTTCTTAATTCACTATATTTTCTAAAAATATCTTAAAATCCTATAAAATCTTTTGAAAATCATAAAAATATTTTTATATCCCTTAGTAAAATTGCATAAAAAAACTTTAAAATTCGATAAAATTCATTATAATCGCATAAAATAACTATAAAGATTTTTATTAATACTTCGACCTCCTTCGAAATCTTCTAAAATCTGTTGAATAAACTATAAAAGCTAAATAATATGACAAAACAACATAGTTATTTATGAAAAAAAGTTTAACATTACTGATGTTCGAAGAACAGATCATTGTGAAAAATAAAACATTGTGAATAAGTAAAACTACTAAATAGATTAGTAAGTTATACTTACTAATTCACTTTGGTAATAGGTGATTTACTATTTTATTCAGTATAAGAAAGTGAAGAAATTACTTATTCAATACTAGTCAAATTTAAGACTACTAATTTACTTAGTCAAATTCTTACCAATTCAGATTGAGAGAGTATTATAGTTCTGGAAAGGGGCGACAGTTTGCAATTTCTCACGGCACTAAATACTGAGAGTACTTTTGACTTTCCGGTTGGTGACACGTGGTAAAGTATTATTTCAAAGAAGAGCCTTAATAACAGGCGAGGAATCTAAACTGAGGCTTGGAAAAAACAAAAAAAAAACAAAAGGAAGAAAAGACAAAAGCAAGGAGACCCTCGATATATGATCTAAGTGATGAACAATGACTTTCCCACTAACTGGACACATGGCGCAACCGAGACCGACCTCTTCTTCCTTCTTGAGTTCTTCCTTCTTCCTTCTTCCTTCCTCCTTCGATAATATGTGATGCAAGAAGAACTTAGCTTGTCGGTGTGCTCTACAATTATTACAATTACCCATAACTACCTGTGTTAATCGTTACATGTCGTTCAAGCGAAATACTCTGCTTGTTCTTTGACGACTGCTTGGAAAGCCGCCCTCCGCTGATCCAAATATTTACGACCGACGCGAATCTTCGTAACGCACAAGAAGCCTATTGTACTTTAAAGAGACGATTAAAGCGTAAACGCAGGGGAAACCTAGGGATGTGAATGTCACGATGTTTAAGTGAATTACATACTTGCACCATGCTATTCAGAACATTATACCAAGTGCACGGTATCTGGAAAATTTTATAAATTGCAGGTTGTAAATGCAGCTGAGAGGAAAGGTATAACTGTATGCATAATTTTCGATAATAAATGATTTATTAGCTTAGAATAATATATTTTAAATTATCTTCAACTGTTTCAAATCAAATGCTAGCTTTGCTCTGACTTAAATGATCAATTTCAATAGTTCGGATATACACCTTCGGCCTTTTTCTACTTATGATGAAACATGAAAATACAATCGGCCAATCAGGCACTTCTTTTAACGGCTTTAAAGAAAGTCTTAACGAGCTGCTTCAGAGATTCAAAAGTGTCACTGGCCATGTCCATGCTCCAACAATGACGATGCATAGCCGACATAAGTCAGACGACATAAAGACGGGTTGAAACTTTGTCTTATTTCTAGCACGGTAAGTCAATACGATTTTCGGTGCCCTTTTAAGTTAATTCGTTACGGACGGGTCTGAACTTTTCGAAATATTTGTCACTTAAAGTAAGGCGTGACGCGTGTTACTATATTTTTCTTCATGGTATTTTTCGTAGCATAAGTAAGACATATCGTCCATTGTTTAGCCTAGGAAAGCTGATTTCTAAAGATGTTTATCCTTATCTTTTAAAAAAGGTGTTCTCTGCCTCCACTAGCTATAATATTATGCCGACAGAGTTGCTCTTCTTGGAAGCTCTGAAATTTTCAGCCGTGAATAATTTCTGAAGCGAATGTATTCAAGGTCTCGACAAGTCGGCAAAATTGTCTACAATCTACATGTACATCTACATCATAGCTACTGCTTTGAACATTATAAAATTTAACCCTCGGAGAGTTTTCTAAAAATCATATTTTCCGGATTCTATAAATGTCAATTCGTAACCATTATAATTACGATTATTCATAGACTTAATAAATTTGAAAGGAAAATTGATGCCGCTGTGTACCATTGATTTGAGAATGATGTAAGAAAACAGAGCCAAACTCTATTCATTTCGAGATATATCGTTGAAGTAGTATAGCTTTGAGACAGTCAACAAATGATACCTCCAGGAATTCGTCTGTTGTGTGCTTGGATAGGAGAGAAAAGGACTTGTGCCTCCTCTTGTGCTTTCTTTTTTTATATATCTATGCTCGTTCATTCGATAAATGTCCCGCGTTTCGACCTCGACAGTGAGCTATTGCAGTTAGAATTTGGAAAAACGAGAGTACGGACTGCGTCAGCGATATTCCATTGAATTAACGTTGGTTACAAACGACAACTGTTGAAAAATTGGATGAAACAGGGGACCTCTTCTTTCGTGACAGGATCTGGTCGAAGTTAATTCGTCAGTTGCTGCGTGCATCCCTCCCTTGTGCTTTGAAGCAAGAACCAAGTAATTTGTATGTCAAATTGATAAAGATTGCATTTGTCAAAATGGTTTAATCAATCCCAAAAAGAGAAGCAATTGTTTTATTTTATTATTATTAATCCTATCTACAAACAAGTGACGTTATCTCGAAAATATCGTACATATTGTTATCGAAAGCTTGATTGGTTTTTTTTAATGAAAATTGCGCGAATTGTGTGAATGAACCGAATTTTAAAACTATGTTCAGACTATTTTCATTGTCAAAACGATTTTCTGTCAAGAAGGTTTTTAGCAAAAGTAATGCAAAGTCTTTTTAAAAAATTCTACATCTTCTCTCCATTATGATGAAAATAAGAGGTTTTCGCCAGTATGGAGCGTGCGCAAGTTAATCTCGTGTCAAGCTCTAGTTAAAGTATACGAGATCGGGACATTTTATTGGATTTTCTGGCTGAAGACTTCCAGACAGGTCCCTATTGACTCGGTTCGATACATCTCTTCCTGGATTGCGCATGAATTAGCACTCCAGATCGAGTTACCAGTTAAGTGGGCAACTGACCCATCACCAATCGCTGGGCTTACTGACGCCAGAAGACTGTATTCAAATTTTTAATACCGTGATTATCATGGAATTGAAGGTTACCATAGGCAGTAATACAACTTTTGACTTGACTTATTACATTTTTTATTGCAGGTCTATATTAGACTCAGATGCTCTTCGAACGCTATACTTTATGAAGAACGCAGCACACCTGTCGAAATAAGAGCACTACAGTGTTTAGAGCTATTTTCTTCTCAGACTATAAAATGTAGAGACCGAGAGCAATAACGTGACAATTCGACCAACTCGATGCTATCCAATAGTAAAACGTTTGAATACTTTTTGCTCTTTAAACTTCCAGACAGGATGACTTCCACGAACCAATGACCTCGTTCGTTGTATTGTCCGTAAATCCTGAGCGGAATGAAAAGAGAGAAGGAAGGAAAGAAAGAAGGAAGGAAGGAAGTAAGTAAGGAGAGAAGGGAAGGGAAGGGGAGGGAAAGGAAAATAAAAGAGAAGAGATAAGCGAGTCTTATGAGAGCGGAAAGTGCGCAAAGTGGGTATCTAGAACTTGAAGAAACTTGGCGATCCTCACTGGAGATTTATGCTTTCGGCGTGAAATCACACTTTTAAATCACTGACTATCGAGAGGCATTTGAGTGAGGACGACGATATATGTGAATGAATGCCGGGCAGACTAGAAGCAGAGAGGAAGAAGAAGGGCCCTACGTATTCATTTTTATTAACCGACATTTCTTTGATAATAAAATCCTGGACAATCTTCATAGAATCTTTGTGAAACACGCGGTATAGAGATCGTTTGACTCCCCTTCTCGCCCCGATACTCTCTTCTCGACTATAGGGCTGGATATAAAACCTGATGGCCGATAACAACCACGAGCGCCCCAGTACCGCCACTGTATCCGACACAAAAGCTGTGAGTGGTTCCCGTTTTATTGGAACCATACACGGATACAGATAGGGGCGATATATACCCCAGATCCGAGACGAAGGCTATAGAGAGGAGTCTCCACCAAGCTGGAGTGGGATACTGATGGCCTGACAATATGCGATCTCCCTCGACTCAGTGAATTTCTTATCCGTCCAAGACAGTGGAACGGGTCGAGGATAGTCATGACGAAGGCGAAGAGGTTAAAGAAATTACCTCTCTCATTTGCGCAACCAGAGACGGAAGTAAATGTACCGGTAAAAACGACCGTCTATCAAACCCATTTTTATCCCTCCTGTCAACTCCCTCTTATGGATAAATTTCATATATTCCATCTGTATACACCATACTCAGGTATGGGGCACCCCCAATTTTCAAGCTTTACTGATCCTCTTTTAAAGAAATATTGTTTAGAATAGCTTCTAGGGCTGTGAGAAAAATTTTAAGTCATCGATATTTCAAACATTGGTACTTCAGAAAGATGATTGAAATCCTGTGAACTTCGATTTATTTCAAGGGATGTAAAGGAAATTGAAGGAAATTGAAGGAATTTCACGGAAATTTAAACAAGGGCAGCATTAATTTACTATGATATATTGCCGGCTTCCCAATTATTATTATCTCCCAATTATTCCTCTTCGAGAAAAAAGGAAATAAGGAAGTATATATCAAAGAAAAAATCCAGTTATCGTATCAAAGACAACAAGTGCTTGCTTTTTTCAGAATTTTGAACGTCATTAAAGGAATTTTCCTTGCCTTCGTCAAACGGTTCTTCATCCGTAAAAAAAGGACATTTTTATGTTCTCATGGGATGCTCCTCTTTTGGCCATTAATAATAATAAAGTACAATAGATTTTTTCATTCATTCTCTCCACATTGAACTTTGAAGCTCGCGACAGTTTATTTTCCCTTTACCATTTTAATTTGTCTAATTTCTCAAAATCGCTTTGAAATATTGAAATTAATGCTATAAAAAAATGTATAATATAACCAAAGAGAAACGAAGAAAATAACGCGCTTATTTTCTTAGTTTATTAATAATACTCTAATTTAATTCGAAAATGGTCGGATTCGAGGAAAAAAGTCAAAATGTTTATTCCACAGTATATTTTTATACAAAAGTAAATACTCTGGTCGCTTTGTATTCGCACTTTCCTCATATTGGCGCAAATCATAGAGAGGACTTCCTACTCTGAGAAACTCGTTCATATGAAAATTGAAATCTATGAAATTCAGGTACACTCCTGCCACGTTGCATATAAGGAAATAGTCAAGGAAAATCTCACATACAAATGGGAATTTGCATTTCGACCGATCGAGCTTGATTTGCATTCAAGATGGACGAGTGAGAACTCGAAATTGTCAGCATCGTCGAGAAGCGACAAACGAGGTTAAGGGGTTGACGGGGTTGACGGACTCATTAACAGTGGTTTGCATATAGATATACCAGTATACGGACGCAGGAACGGACAGACTGTCCAGACACTGACTGACTACTACAGCTACACGAATAATATGGATTTGAGGGGTTGTAGGCACAATGGTGCCACTAATGCACAACCATCCCACATACAACGCCCCTGCTTCGGGCAAACTACCTATATACTGTATAGACTGTACCAACTATCCTATGACCTAGCCACCGGCTTATCTACGGTTAATGGTAACATCAGAAATTTGCCGAATCATCGCGTAAAACCGATCAACTGGATGTTTTCATTGTTGCAATGCATATACTAGAGGCACTTGATTGATGCTCGCAGGATTTATCAGAAATGTCCAAAATCAAATGACTTTCTCAAGATTAATTATATACCGAATTCACATGAACTTTAAAACAAAAATCTGCCGGCTACACGACGTGCTTAGCAACATTTATCACTGCTATATACTTTTGTTTTAATTGTTTTAGTTCAAAACAAAGAGAATGACTTGTAAGAAATTTAACTAAATATTAATATTTAGTCTAAATATTTAGATATTTAGACTCAATATCTTAGATAGCTGTCACATAGTTCACTACCAAAGATATTAAGTTTGAATATCCATTTTTTCCGTGTAGGTATATAATGCAATAAGTGTGCCAAATTTCGTGAATTTATCAGCACACATTCTCGAGCAATTGCAGGATCGTTAAAAAACGTGACATACATACATATACATACACAAATACACATTCGGGCAATTTTTCAGGACATTATATTGGATATATTCCCCTTGAAATATATTTAAAAAAACTTGTTTTAGAAACTGGATTTTGTCACTACTACGCAAAGCTTCCTCTATGAGGAAGTAAATCATGTTTTTTAGGTTCAGGGGGTCTCAAAACGTGGACATTTAACAAAAACGAGAGAGGTCAAACGAGGGGTCAAAGTTTTTTCAAATTTTACATAAATCTAATACCTTCTCTGATGAGAATGTAAAAATGTATAGCTTTCCATATTTGAAAACCTCTCCAGTGAAATGTTCGCGGTGTCATGAGAATTGCGTAGACAGAAGACATCAAGAGATCTCGAAAATCCGTCTGCTCGTTCCAGTACATTTACAATGTGCAATCCTGCACGAATGTGCGTTCTCGAATCGTACGATAGCATGCGTCACACGGTGCGGCGTGGCGAAACGCACTTTGGCGTGATATCAAGCACGGCACCATTGGCAGTAGTCCTAGTATCAGCATGGCCCATTGCTCGCGAATCCAACCAATTTCCTGCATCCTGATCTGATCGTCACTTTACGATGCGTGTACATCGACATCCTGACCGACGCGACGGCCAAAACGATCATCCTCACATATGAGGCCTGGCACCACAGAGCTCACAATAGGGAGATCATTATACAGTAGTCAATAAACAACAAATTTACATGTGTTCCAGTCGCAATATTATATGGTAATATAACGCATGCAGTGCTGAATAGCTGAACAAAGAAGAAGAAGGATACCAAAATTTTGAGGCTTCGTCGCTTAAGAGATTGGATAGTCTAGAAAGCATATCAGAATTATACATTGAAAATATCTAACTCGAAAATGCATCTCGAAACTCAAGAAATAGATCTAAAACATTTTCCATCAAGACCTTCCGCAATTTTCTGCCAATTCAATGGATGAGGAAGGCGAAAATATAACAAGAGGAAAATCTCAGAAGCGAGCTTCCTCATTCGGTATGAGGATTCTTATCATACGTGATGAGAAATCCCAAAAAATGTGCACAACCTACTCCTGACGGTATCATATTATAATATTAAACTTTCTAGGTAGAGCGTTATTCCATAGGTGCATCCACGCTATAAGGATGTATACGTTTGAGAATGCAGATAGGAGTTTCGTTTTTCACGAATCCCCAGTGCAGTCGAATAGTGGGCTTTGCGTTTTGCAATTTCACGGAAAGGAAAATCTTGAACAGCTACCTCTACGATTTTCCCACGGGAGAGGTACAAGCTTGGGGGCGGTGGGTGGCATTTATGAAATACGTGTTTCGCCTGGCTATTTGCAGTTTGCCGAGGCGTCCGCGTCCGTTGTATGGGAAATGGATAGAGTGGCGGCATTGCTATTCCCTACGCGTCTACTTCCATTGTCACATTGTGCTTGCTAATACGCTAAAAGCCTATCTGTGTTGAGATCTGCGAGTGGAATATTGCTATTGCGGAGTCCAAGTCGACGTAACGAGGTTATGCCAAAAGAGACAATCGCGAGTTAATGACTATGTAATTGAGGTACATTCGAGAGTCCACATTAAACTAGGAAGTTTAGAACATAGTCTACAGCCAACGATCTCGCAACTGAATTAAACCCATCAACGACCGTTTGCAGAGAAAAACCGGAAATCGTGTTATTTCTTTACTCGTCTTTCTTAACCAACAAAGAGTTAACGAGTCACTAGCATTTCGCCTTTTAGTGACTTTCATTCACAGTTAATTGTTATCATATTATGAACAAATGCCATTTCAAGAACTCGGTTCCTTCAGCATTTTCAGCTTTCGTCTTTTTAATGAAACATATTCATCTCGCTTCGTACACTGAGAAAACAGTTTGGCTCGAGTAACAACAACAATCTAATAAAACTATTTTTTAGGCCTGAGAAAATATTCTTATTGTCCTGAAAAAATACTTTTTGTATTCTTAAAATATACACCACAAAACAGCTAGGAACGCATGCGTGGTCGCGTTCTTAATTGGTTCAACTAAACAGTTTTGTTGGCTCAACAAAACTTTGTCTGGGCCAAAAAAAACGATGACTAATTTTTCTCTAAAAATTAAAAATATTTTTTCTCTTTTCTTTATGATGATTATTATTCACATGTCGGAAGTCGTAACGTTCTGGTTCCCAGTAATTAATGACAGGGTGGTTCGTCTCCAGAGACTTGACGTGGCGCCACTGACTTGTCGAGGGAGACAAACGTCTCCTTCGACTTCTTGCTCCACTCTGAATCGACATGTCTTATTACACGACTGTCACCTGCACTGCCACAAGGATCATTTCAAACGACAATTGCTCGTTAAGGTGCGAAACTAGAAGATACACTCGAGCGCACATAGTAATTATGCTCCTGAATATATATGGTTCCTGTATCAAGTTTCTATGACAGTATATCTTAATGAAAAACATGTGGAATACACGCAGTTCAGAATTGGCTAATCCTCAGTTTGGAACTTTATGATTAGTTTGAGGAAAAGCTGCGAAGGAATTTGCTGTGCGAGAGTAAAACTTTGATAGAGTTCAGATCAATTTTACACACAAACACACACACACACACAAAAGTATAATGTTCATATACTAATCCATTTACGCTACATTTTTAGTTCCTATAGATAAATTTTAAGGAAATTATAGTTTTACACAATTTTTGTGGAGAAAGTAGTACGAGTCAATTGCGTCCAACCAAAGCGTCTTTTTCTACTTAAATTCAAAATCCAATGTTACAGTAAATTATTTACTCAGGCGCGCGCGCATGACGTTTCGTCGTAAATAAAGTAAAAAGATAAATTGATATTCTGATGGTGCTTATGCAACTTATACGCTCGCCGTTGCTCACAGTTTGCTTTGATGAAACATGGAGCAACGAAAAGGCAGACTGTGAACGAACCATTGAACGAGCAAACGAGGATAGGTTGATGACTGAACTAGTTTGTCTGTATCAGACGACATCGTGGGCATAATATTTAGCCTATCTTGTCGCAATATGTTACCCATGCAAAGCGAATGGCGTTATTGCATATCTCTACATGCACCACAGGGTCTGCAGAGTCGAGGGTAGCAGGGTGGCGCCTGTCAACATATGCTAATCGTGGTAATAGGACATAGATTGTATGTGCTGGTTCTGCTAATATTTCAAATAACGTCGATTCGACTATAGCGATCGAGCTCATTCCCGCTGGAGGCTAAGGGACGCCAAGGGAGGATAAACATTGTCCATTAGACACTCCCATCATTATATACCCAGCTATTTTGTCCCGGAATTTCGAAAATCGAAACCGAAACTAACGAGAAAGGGTGTTTCCATTAAACACACTTAAGCAGTGCATTACCCATATGAAAAGGCTTTAAAGTAAATTTAATGTTACTAGAATGTCATGCAAGCCTTTGTCATCAATTTCTGTTTATATGTAACTTTTAAAAACATTTGTTCTTTAATTTTCAGGACATAAGATAAGTTTAAACAAATTTCAAAAAAAAACTATTTCAAAGTAAGGAAGACTGGGGCTACTTGACTATTACGGGGTTAGTTGACTAATTTATAATATGTAATTGTGGATTAAAATATATAATTGTGTATAATCAAGATACCCCGGTCTTCCCTATAATAGGATATTGCAGAAAATGTATTTAAATGAATTTCAAAAGATTTAATGGATTTTGACGAATTCAACTAAATTTTTTATATTTTAAAATAACTTCGAAAATCCTTTGAAATTCTTTAATAACATTTAAAATCTCTTGAAATACATAAAAATTTTGAAATCCCTTAAAATCTGGATTAAATTTATAATTTAAAGAAGATCTGATCCGTGATGAATATTATGATTAGGTTTTTCAATGATAAAACTTGAATTCCCGGTTGTCTTAAATTATGAGGTCGATTAAACCTGAAAGGAAAATTTTACAGCATGTCTCCCCTATTTTTTTTGCGAACATACCGCTTATTGATTTGCGCTTTTACTTTGGGGCGAGAGGTTGCATTAGTGCCTCGGTTGTATTCAACATCGGTCCCTGGGTGGCAGTAATGCCAGCAATTGAGCAACAAGGATATTATAAATTCTAAAGTCAAATGTAGCGTATTGCAATTTCTTCGGGATATCACTTAATGCAATCTGTACATTTCATCCTGGAAAAATTGCCTCGAGATTTCAAGGGGGCCAATTCAAATTTTCGTCCAGAGCTCACTCTACCCTTGTATTTTTTTGCTTCATTCAAGACCGTTTCCTTTTCAATTGAGATTACTTTTATCAGAATAATCAGCGACTCGTGTAACATCCAATGCAAAAATAATAATTTCTCTGACATAGCATACAAAATGGTTCAAATTAGATGCCTCTGCCGTGTGCACAATATAAGATTGGTATTGTCAAGAATATGGTAATACAAGCCTTTGATATAGTTCTCCATAAACCCCGCGTCGATCGGCGGGAGGCGAAACAGAGGAACGAGTGAGAGAAGACGAATACTCTGTTCAGCCACGCGAAATTAAAAATCTTTCTACCGACAAAAGAGATACTTCGGCAGGTACGGGAATACAGGATTACTTCTTCCTCATCTTGGTCTCAGAAAAAAATAAATACCCTCGAGCACCAGCAGAAAAATAAGCCCTTAAAGAGCCTGATGAATTTTAAATCAGCCTCGCATTGAAATCGGAAAACGTCTCCATCGCCAGAGGACTTTTAGGAGTCTTGCTACTCCTTCGTCTCCCACCCCCTTTGAGTTCTCATCTCTTAATAATACAGAGGCACTAATACCCTGATCACATATTCTCAGGGATAAAAAGTAAATCTGATGCTTCGGGCGGGTTATAAGGAGCGCATTAATTCCATTAGAAAAGAGTATTCGCCCTTTCATGAGGGTGCAGGTTCCTCGCAGGTCGTTTGCCGATCATGTCTTTTACTCCCATTCTTTTATAGAAATTCGATTTCGTTTAAGTCCGTTTATGAGTTGGGAAGCGGATGAAATATACGACAGCAAAGCAGGTGATGTTATTTTTTTCTCATCAGCTTCTTTTCGCATTTGCGAGTTAATTAATTATGTTATTATAAATGACTTACGTTGTGCGTGATTCGGTTGATTCAATGTACTTGCGAACTTCTTTAAATTTTTACACTACTTTTGAAATCTCTTGGAATTCTTATAATCACATGAAATTTATTAACATCACGAGCAACGCTCGATAAATATGTGCTATTTTGTATACTTTTCAATATCTTGAAAGCTTTACTACATAACATTGTGATAATTATTTTCTTAGATCTTGAAATTGATTCAACGCTCGGGAAACTGTAATAGCATATTATTGTATTCTTTGTAGATTTGCCAATAATAACTTACACATGTGCACAATCTTCCAAATAAATGGAAACCTCTTCATATTTTCTCACAAGAATCTTCGATAATACAGAAGAGATATCATGGAGAGCTCTTGATATTTATGCGCAATAAAAGTCCTGTACACTGGAAGGGCAAAGCTTGAGTCAAGGGCGGTGACCGGACATCGGTTTTAGCCTTTGGGGGAGACGGAATTGGACAGCCTCGTCATCCTATGGACCTATGGTCATCCCTTCGCACTGAATACACTTCACTCTTTTTCCTTTCTCTTTTTCTCTCACTAGTTTCTCATTTATGAGCAGAGAAGTGAACGATTTACGTACAACAATGATCATCGATAAGTCGACAACCACAACGCTCGAGTGCCCCTCGATCGGAAACGCACGATAAAAGATTTGGAATGACAGCATTGATCTCGGACGAATCATCCAATCCACAATGCTTATTGAAAACGGAAAAGTAGTATAAAGATACGGAATTTATTTAAGGTATCAATGAGAGTGACATTTAGAACTCTTACTTATTTTGAGGGAGCGACTCTTCCTCTAGTGATATATGAGTAATTAATCGACAAGTTTGAAGAATGTAATAAAAAAAGAAGAGAAATAAACTGGAGAAATATAAATTGAGATGTCAGACAGATATAAATGAGGATAAAACTCTCTAGAGGAAATCTGGATGTAGAGTTTTCGTTTGTTGCAATACTCTGTTACTTCCGGTACGGCAAATATATATGCAAGAGGAAAGCAAGTACTGCGATCAGCAATAGGTAGAGTAGCAAGATATTAGAGATATAGAAGAACGTTTCCTGAGGGACATCCTAGCCAATCTCGATAAAACGCAAGGAGAAAATCCTTTTCCGCGCCCGCGGCATTCCCAAAGTACATTTGCTTACCTCGTACGTGGGTATTTACAAATACTTCAAAGATATTCGGGAATCAAGAAAAGTTTTGCTGTAGAGTGGAGAATTGATAACAAACAGATCTAAAATCACGAAAGACGCGCGCTTCTTTCGTTCTATACACATTCTACCCTCTCGTGGTTGGTTTTTTTTTATTAGCGATGAAAGGAAACTAAAGACGAGAGTTCAGGAGGAAATTTAAAATCTAATAAGGTATTAAGACGCGCGTTTTTTTGATGCGAAAATTTATGCGTTCAATCGAATCTTTTAAAAATCTCTAGAAATATGCCTGCTGTTATGTGAAAAATTCAAATTTTCGGTTATCGACTTTTGGATTGTAGCTCATAAACCTCAGAAATATAGGATGTGGTGTTTACATGCAAGGAGGCAATACCAGTAATAAGCAATATTTCCCACTCATCTTTCAAATACCATCTTTCATTTTCCCTGAAGCTGGAGGCAGCCAAAAGAGATTTCTTTGCATGCAAAGTCGTGCCATTTCGCGGGAACAGCAATAACGTGGCTGCTTTTAAAATATCGCAATAAGTTAGTTCACAGGAACGAGTAGCGAGTGGCTCAGAATAAAGCAACGTTATATGCAACGAAAAAGAGAGAGGAGAGAAGATCTGAAGTATAGAAACACTTTCGGGTTCCGACAAGTAGAACCTCCGGGGTTCAAGGGCCGACAATCCGGCGCGCCACCCCTGGGAAATCGCTTTAAACCTTTTAAATTCCGAGTACCGAAAAGTCTTCGAGAACTATTCTACTCGCCGGTATATGGCATGTTGGTGCACGGCCCCATAAATATATCGAGGGCGAGTAAGGGAATCTGTTTAAAATATGTTCTCCCGCATTTCGCCATGGTCGTTTGGCATGGGAAATAGCTAAATGCTTTTTGCGAGAAGGCATTTAAATCTTTACCTTTCATAGAGTACGTATACGTATAGACACCCCAGCAGTTGACTATACTTTTCCCCCCGTTTTTTCCTGTTTCGAACTTTATTCCACTTTATCTACACTAAAAAAAACTGTACTCGGTATAATGCTCTGCAGAATGATAGTCGAGGTTCAATCTGATCACTATTTCAATCAGTAAAAATCCACTAAGAATCAGCTGCAGTTCCAGTGAAGGTTGCTGAAAGTTTCAGTAAAATTTCATACATTTAGCGAATTTGCTATGACAAATGTGGTGTATGTTATACAAGAGTGAAAGTATTGGGAGTCGTATAGAATAAGGAGAATAATGGAATAAGAGCATAAGAGTATTGGAAGATAATGGCTCATCGTAGTGTTTTTAGTACCTTACATCTCAGGGCACATCACTGTGGGTTTATCATGAACAATACGAGATAAAACAGGTCGAACTGCTCGCAATAAATTCGTACTGGCTCCCAGATATTTCATAAGGGAGGAATCCATCAATAACAGAGAGCAACGCGACGAAGAGTATGCGGTGTATATGTGTGTGATTCTCGGTCGGCTAACGGGTAGGAGGGGTTCCCCTTTGCTCGAGCAATAAATAATGCGATAAAACACGAGTTTGTCAGGCTATCACGAGAGAGGAGGCAGTGGTGGCTAGAATTTGCCGCGAAATTTCCTTCCTATACGTCCAAGAAGAGTGTACAAGAAATAGTATAGTGCATGAGAGCTAAAGGACTCAGCGTCACTCAGGACAAGAATTCAATTTCTCATTTGTCATTTCTTCGAACTCTCTCTAGCGGGTATTTATTTTCTATCACCTGCATAAATATTTTTACAACTTTCCACACTCTCGTGATTAACATCGAGGAAAAAGAGAAACAATGATGATGCTTTTGCGTACATTGTTTCAGTAATCGGTCACCTGTCCGATGTAAATTCGACAAGCATTGTGTCCGCATTAATGCGTGTAACTAATTGTGCGACATCGGCTGATTGGATAGCATCAAATGCACGCTTGTAACAATTTGTCTGTGTGAGCGGCAGTCAATGAGGCGACGGTTGAAGCGCGGATTATTCTGTGCAGATTTGGAATCGGAGACGCGCCAGGAGTGGTTTCCCTTGTTTTCACTCCTGCAGTCGATAAATTATCACCCACCTATAATAACGGGCGCAGTGGCTTTCAACCCTCTTCCGCCAAGACGATTCAACCCCGAGGGGTGGTTAGCTGGAAAGCATATTCATAAAATCGCTGGACCGAGACCGCTTTATTTCTCGAGGTTTGGCGCGAAGCAACTTGCAGACCAAAGTGCCAGGAGGCCGAATTTATTAGCACTAAGCCGCGAAATGGTCAGTGCCAATCACGAATTACGCACAATAACCAGAATTGGTACGTTATATGGTCGAGGCGGTAATCGCGGTAAGTCGAAACGTCTATCGTGACTCCTGTTTCATGATTGGCCGCTCCGGTTGGTCGAACGTTATCTTATGCCTCTAAATGTTAGTATCGACCCAGAGTGCACTACTGGCCTCTGCTCTCCACTGACAATAGGGACAAAATTATTATGCGGGGGTAAGTTTCGCGTAATGACATTTTGCTTATAGCCTCGACACGCGAACCATTCGAATGTTACGATTATGTCGAGGCATAAAAACGCGTCCTTCCGATTGCTGATCGAAAACCGTATGTCACCCAAAGTTTCAGTAATCCCTCGAGTGGAATTCATGGCCGCATTATTTGAAACATTGCCGGTCGATGAATGTCGATTATTTTTCACTGTTATCTCAAGTCATACTAGAGAGGAATACGTACGTTTTTGTCTGCAAATTTTCAACTAGAGATTTATTTTTAAAATCAAACTTTCGATACCAAGATTTTTCATAGTGAAAAGCAAAGGATTTCCCGCGAGAGAACCGAGTTTTATGATTTTTAGCTCTCGCCGATTTAACGGCACCTTTAACGACCACTCCTTTTCCAACATACTAGATGCCATCCGTTCTTGTGTATTATCGAGTTACATCTAATCATCATAACCTCTTGTCCGACGATCCAGCCAACGAACTGGGATTGTAAAAGTTTAATATCTACCGGTTTACGATTCTATGACACATTCACACAAACACACAAACATATAAGCAGTATTAGCGATTCTATCGAAGTATCTCTAGTACATGCATATATATATATATGTAAGTCCGGTTTCACAAACCATCGCAGGATCTCGAAGAGTTGATGCCATTCCAGAAAATGACACTACCTTCAAGAAAAACTGCAATAAATTATCGCTCTGTGATGAAAGTGTCTTATTATAGAATATACGGAGTGACTCAAGGATGACTGCCTTTCTTATTCTGCCCGCACATGATCCGGTAATCTACTGACAAGCATATAAATTTCATAAATGTAATCCAGAAAATCACTATGTAGAAAGTCAACTAATTTTTTGAGTTGCGGAAAAACGGAAAAGAAAGCATTAATGAACGTGGGTGTATATTCAATGAATTGTGTGTTGTTTCACACACATAAGTCACACATATCAGACATTCACGCGGGTCGGGGTTGCATCGATAAACGTAATTCCAACGGAAAACATACAAACCCCGTGAAATCATGGAGCATGGAACATAACTAGTCGAGTTTGGTTAGTTGGATTTAGTTTTCAGTTTATATTCCTGGCTTCCTGAGTTAACCAACCACGTAAACGCGCCCGGTCTACATTCCGGGTTATATTCTATTACGCGATAAATATTAAACTGAAGGATGACTGGACGTCATGGGGGTTCGTAGGTACGAATGGGGTTGAGCTGCTCTACAGGACGTTCTATATTGTGTTCCATGTATTTCCGATTTCGACCGGATAAGAGGGATCTCCCTACTTCTCCCTCTCCCTGTGACAAATTCAAGCGATCAACCCCACAAAAAGCCGAAAATTATTGTAATCTAAATTATCTATGAAGCAGAATGACATTCAGAAAATTGTGAAAAAGAAATAGATAATTATCTATAGACTTTTTGACAACAGTAATTATTTTTTACAAAATCTAGAAAACCAACCTTCCTTCTTACAACTTCAAATCTCTGAAGAGCTGCAAATCCAATAACCAGATATTTTATACATACCTCGCTCGGATATTGAAAAGACAGAATAAAATATGGAATAAATCCTGTCGTCATTCACCCTCTTACGAGTAAAAATAAATATGTTTCTTCTTCCTATTCCCCTAAATTATCCGCACGTTTAAGAAACGCAATAAGAAGGACAAACATGAAGCGAACGTGATCTCGGATGAAGTACAAGATCAGAAGGTGTAATAATAGCTATTTCTCGTTTCTCTCAGTCCCTGACAAAAGTTAGTCTGTTATTTGTCTGACCTTATCAATGCCTTCGATTGCTTCAACCAGCAAGTCCATTAACCGAATTCCCCCTTAATTTGGTCCTAAATAAATGAAGAGCAAATGATTCAAGACATTTGTTTAATCAAGGAAGAAGAATTTCGTGACATTAATTTATGGTGTGCTATATATATATATGGGTGTGATTGTGAGTCGATCTCTCTATATAGTCACGACACTCGTTTTTCTGGAGAAAAACCACATTGCGAGTGTCTGACGTCGTCAACAAGAAAATTTAACCCCAGGGACCGCATCCCGACACGAAGGAGAGAAACAGTTCTACGAAATGAGAGAAATTCTAGAGATATTACCACCAGCTTACCGCTCATTCGTAGAGCAATTAGTCTGTTGAAAAATTACTAACACGAAGCAGCTGAGCTTATTTTAGGAAATTTTTAATACTATATTCGACTTTCATTTTTGGGATCTTTCAGTACGAACTTTTGTAATGTCAGTAAAAAAAGTATATGTAGAAATAGAAATGTCAGATACTTAATAAATATGTTTTTTTTTTCTTATTAAAGCAATTTTCATTTGAGTATAAGTATATATTCTGCATCTTATGACGTATTCAATTTAATAAAATAACTTTCTATTTCTAATTGTAAGACAAATTCATCCAAGTGAAAATTTATTAAACCCTGTATCTCGACAAGTAATAAAAACATTTTTTTTTGTGTCGAGAGATAATATGTCATAAACTTTACTATAGCATTACAATGAGAATTATCAACGAGCAGAATAAGCGATGAAATTCGAGGTTTACTATTTCACAAATTACTATGCAGAAGCCTTAACACTTGGTAGAACAAGAGCAGAGGTTTATTCTGGTAGATGGAAACTTTCTCTGAATCACGCAGCACAATATCTGTTATTACAGTTTTAGCACACATTTCCCGTTGGAAGGCAGAAACTTTATTGGATGAATTTAAAAGAATTTACAATAATTCATAAGAGTTCAAAGAGATTTGAAGACATTTAATGTGACTTTAAGAAATTTAAAAATATTTTAAACAATTTCAAAAGATTAAACATTTTTTTAAAGGAATTACTTATGGATTGTAGGGGATTTTAAAGATTTTTGAAAAATATTTCAAGAGATTTAATCAAAATTCTAGTTATTTCAAGTGTATTTCCCTTTTGTCCTGATATAATTATCTTAAACATTTAATTATAACTAATTATATCTGATTATATCCATTAATATTATGAATTTATTTATTGTAATTTTTAGTTATTGAGACCCCTTTACCTTCATCTGAATTTGTCCCAAAATGAATTTAATTGTTTTGATTGTTAGCTTTTATTCAACACTAAATTTAATTTCTTTTGATTTGCCTTTAGTAATTATGATTTATCTTTTTGCTTTTTATTAATCAACTATATTATTATCTTTTGTTTTTCTTAATATTTTGTTTGTTTGTTTCGTTTGTAACGTTTGTTTTGTTTTGTTTTGTTTTGTCCTGAAACGTTTATAATTAGCATTCAGTGAGGTTCTCTTTTGGAATATATATAGATTCCTTATATTTTTTCCTTTAGTCAAATTGATCTATCTTTGAAATTGTCTCGAGATTAAAAATCTCCCTAGGGAGTAAAAAAAAGGGGGGAGTTAAAATGTATATCATCCTTCTTAGAGAGTGAAAAGACAAATGTGTACCCCGTTTCATAAGCCAGAAAAATATCTTAAATCATGCATGTGTTATAAAAAAAGATTTTAAATGAATTTAAAAGAATCTAAAAAGATGACGCGGGGAGTGGGGGAGAGGGGTAAATTTATGAGGGGAGGGGGTTCAAAGTCACGAGTCATATCGTCTAATCCCCGTGTTTATACTGAGAGATTTTCTCCGCCTGCAACTCTCATTGTCAAGATCTTCGAGAGTATGATGAAGGCGAAGAAGGGATCGGCACTCGGAAGAGATTCCTTTCGCTTCTTGCAAAGTGATACGGCTCACTTTGCATTCGAATGTCTGTTCTGGCATGTGCCATTAACGTGAGAATGGTCGGGGCTGGGTAAAGAAAGTAGAAGAGAAAAAGAGCGAGGAAAAATTGGTCCTGTCGATTTGCGAATCGTCATTAGACCTTCCAAGTATTTGCATGGAGAGGAAACGTGGTCTGAGTTTCCGCGGACTCGTTTTAGCATATTCCACGCGTAAAGTCGCTGTGCTAGCACCAAAAATACAGTCGTAAAATGCCGAGCTACTGACAGTATCAACGAGAGAGAATAAAGAGAGAGAGAGAAAAGAAAAGAGAAAATAATCGCTCGGTATTTATGAAAAAATCGAATGCAGGAGGTACTCAATTTGCTCATAAATCAATCTCGTATCGGCTCTTGTCGCTTCCGGGAAAATAAAAATAGTTGAAACCTAAAACGCTTTTCTTGTATTCATTAGAGATTAAATCAAAGCATGATATGGAAATCGCATATTTTGCAAGGACTTGAGTTATTAACAGATGCCATCGAAAAAATCCTTAATTGACATATACGAATATTTTCTCCTTTAACAATCATCCGCATTTACCGCCTGTTAGTCTGCATTAATCTTGAATTAATGTGGTCAATATTAATTCCTGCTAAATTAATTGACGTGAAATTGAAATTAATTCTAAGCGTGTTGGCATCAGTTTTTTATCAACGAGAAAATAAAAGTTATATTGACCTAGTAAAACGACCCCCTATGACTTTCCTGAACGCATCATCTCAGCGTTCATTATTTACACCCTCCGACCTGCCAAGACTCGTATGTAAAGCTACGACCCTCATAAAAAGTAAAAGGAGGGATTTCGTACTTAATTCTTCTTGTCTTTCCAACCCCTATCTTAGCCAGTGGGCTAGTGGGCTAGTGCTAGAGAATCTAACACTTCAATAATTAATTGAAATGTCTCTTGTTGAGAAGACCATATTGCAGGATTATCGAAGCAAGTGACTTTTTCCGAACGGTATTTACTCTTTTGGAAGGAATGGTGAAAAAGAAATTGGATGAGAAATGTAGTTCAAAAGTCGTGCGAAGAGTTACACATTCTTTGTAGAAAAGCGACTTTCAACGGATTCGGTGGCGAAGTAGAGCTTCGCGAAGTTGGACTAATTTAAATATCAGTTTGGTAAGGGTGGCTTGTAAATCTATCAGCTGCGTACAAATTTATGGGCAACGCGCGTATGGATGTTTTATTTAGTAGCTCGACTCTCGCAAGGTTAGGTTTGGCACAGTATATAAGGTGATTCATGAATAAAATATCATCGTTAATGCCCGGAGGCCGGGCGACGCGTTTTTCTTTCAAAGATGCGGCACAGAAAAAATGAACGATTGCTCCACTGCATTAGGAAAAACGATCGTAAATAACAGGGTGAGAAAATATTATATATATGTACGAGTGCCGGACATCCCCCTACACATAGAACACTTCTTCTTTTTGGCCATTGTGTCGATTCGATACGGCGTATGCAAATCGTCACTATTCAATGCACAGTTACTCACAAAAATAGAATTTTGAATATTAAATAATAGGTTTATTATTAGATTTTCGAAATATTTACTAACTTATAAAAGAATCGTCAACTGGCACAAATCGCACTCAAGGGAGAAAAAAAAGACCACGATTTGTACAAATAATTCAAGGGAATTAAATTCTGCAGTGCCTAATTTTACCGTGGATCTGCGGTCATCTGTCTCTAAGCGTACTCTCTAAAGTAGCAAAATAAATCGTATATCGCAGGCGTATGCACGCTGCTGCTGCTATTGCGTCCTAACAATAACATTCTGATTATTAGTTTGTGCAAAAGTGAAAAGTGACTTGATTATTTATAACTATTTAAGTCAAGTGGCTGTCTGCTGTGGATGTAATTTTGCGGTATCTGTTTAGTTTCTTTATAAAGTGGGAAGCGTCATTAAGAAAGTTTATATGTATTTTCAGAAAAATTTAATATCTTCCAGACGTACAGAGTACAGCAATTGGCAGAAGTTCTAGAGAATCTACTTGATTTTCAATGTATTTAATAATTTACATTGGATTTAAATAAAATTCTATTCATTGTACAATCTGTCTTCAAATTCATTTTAAATTAGCGTTTCAAATAGTAACCAGGAATACATTTACGAATTCCTGCAGTAGATATATGTATACTTACTAATTCATTTTGTAGGTTATTCTTCCATATTAAATTAGTATAATAGGTTTTTACTAATTAACAGTAAACGAATTGGCGCTATTTGAATTAGTAGAAAACTACTAACAATTAGTAGTTCTCTAGTAATTCAGATTTAGAGAGTAACTTCATATTCTCTATAACCACTTAAAATTTACTAAGAAGCATTAAAGTCTCTGTGAAATTCCTTATATTTACTTCAAATCCGCGCGAGCTTGAAATTTCACGAATTTACCTATCTTAAAAAAGTGATGTTACCAATATATCGAAGACATTGATGTCAAAAACCTGATTGGTTGATTTTTTTTTAAACTTGCGCAATGTGTGTGAATGTGCCGAATTTGTAAACTGTCTTCAAATTATTTTCGTTGTCAAAACTATTGATGTCATAAAGATTATATAAAGATAGAGAATACGCAGTTTACTATTTCAAAAATTAAAAATTCTGAGTTATTTTACATACTTCTGAAATTCTTTAAAACTTTTTAAAATCCTCTTTGATTTGTTAGGTTCAATTGTCTAAAATCCTCTGAATTTTTTTACCAAAAGGACAAAAACAAAAAATTAATCGCGCAGATCATAGTTGCTAGTTGGATTAAAATTTTTTTTTTTCAGAATCTTGTAATTTCAGTTTAGGGAATTCTTTATTTGCCGATTCCAATGAGTGGTAGCGCCACCCATGTGAAGATACACACATACGATTAAAAAAATATAGCATTTTGCTACCGTTTCATTAGCAAGTCATGGAATTTTTGAAGGTCGTAAAAAGTAACTCCGGCTCTTAAAGGTAAAAGAGCAAGCGTGAAAGGCCGTGGAGCAAGTGGCGAGTAGAGAAGAGGGAGGAGATTGTGCTCCCCAACCTGTAACGGAAGAAAGTTCCGGAGGAAAATCTGCATTTTATTATTTCTGTCATGGTAGTTAAGCAAGGTCACCCTTGCCTCCTTTCCTTGGCAGAAGCAGTGCCTTTGGCTTTTTCCGGATACGAGTGCCATTTGCATTGCGGTTGTAAAGACGCCGATCGACATTTCTGCCAGCGTTCCGATAATAAAGAAAAGGCTATAGGGATCAACTGAACCCTTATTGAAGATGCTTTAGAGAGCTTATGCTTCGAATAAACTTTAAGAAAATGTGGTTACTGTGAGCTCTGAAAAGAAGCTTCTATAACACGCTTTATTTGCTTTTTGAGCTGTTCCATGAAAGCTTCATCGTATCGATCAGGGATCCCTTTATCTTTACAACCCCCTAAGAAAGTCTACTTTCGAACCTAATTTCCTTTTTACATTTGATTTTCACGACAGATCTTAACACCCTAGCGTCAGCCGCAATAACTTATTGCTGCTGTGTTTATGTCCGGTCGCTTTCTTTTTATTTCATATCATATAGAATATTTATTTCACTCGCAACTAACATGACTGTGAAAAGTGCTTTTTGAATATGGAATGAAACTTTGCTTTGAAGTAGAAAAATATTTTTTGACAAATAATATTTTTACCATTTGTGATATAAAGATGTAAGATGCACAAGTATTAATGTTCAATAGAGTTGAAAGTTAGTTCGTTCACCCTTTACGATTTTACTTTTCCTTACCATATCCCTTTTACTGTTTTTCACGGATCGTAAGACACGCAAACGTAAGCAGCTGCTGTGAGTGACAGGACCACAGGCGAAAAGGGAAATAAATATCGTAAAATTCACCAAATAAATGCAAACAATTCCGCGCAGACTTTTGCTCAAGGGTAGGTTCGACTTACCCAGGGACGATGAACCGTCTATAGGGTGCTTGCTGGTTATTATTTTTCATTTTATTGTTTTGTGCGTATACGCCTTGAATAAAACCGTTCCCTTTAATACTTAATTTTAAGCGACGATCGACAAAGAGAATAAAGTAATATGAACGATAATATAGTAATAAATATGAAGAAAAAAAAATTAGTGCAACTGAATTATAATTGTAATACTTGATTAATTACAACGAATTTAATCTAGCAAATGTCCACAAAAGATATCACACTGAAAGTATCCATAGAATACCTTTTGTAGGCTGACTCAGCCAAGAATAAAAAGGATTACTATCAAAGCGTTACAGCCAACATTAAATAAAGAAATATAGCCAGGTTTAGTCCACTAGAACATCAACTAAGCATTCACGCGTTAGCACTAAACAATATTACAACCGCAAAGCCCTGCTCTGTTGGCTGCTGCATTTTACGAGGCCGTGATTTACTTTATTTTTCAAGGGCGTTTATCATCTTCGACTTAGAAATGAAGCTATTTACTGTAAGCGGATATGGTGAGAGATTCGACCTTCACAATAAAACCTTCAATATTCTCAGAAAGGTTATGAATTAAGCACTAGAAAATTTCAAGCACCCCTGTAATATTTTTTATACCCCCTCCCCATCTGTCCCTTTTGCATTTTTCAATGCTTGTTAATTAATTTAATTTCTTAAATACTTGCATCAAGAATATTTAACGCTTTGGTAAAATGTGAGACATTTTTATCTGTACGCGGGAAAAAACGTGGATGCCTCCCTTTCTATAAGCATAAGTGTTGAATAAGAAAGAATGGTTTGAAACATTTTTATTCGACTCGTGGTTCGAGGTAGCAATGTCACTGAATGGGGAGGTGTCAGTCCAAAGTTCTGGGGGTTGTCGGGCATAATCACTGCTCTTCCCCACCCTAACACTTTTCTCATCGTCTTACACTCTTTCTCTCTTTCTCGAGTCGTAACTCCCTCTTCCATTTCGTCTCTTGACAATATCCCTTTCATTCCTGGCCCAACACAGCGAGATATCGGATCAATTTTTTAAGCCGAGGGTGCTGAGACTTTACACTCCTTGAGAGAGAGGCTCTGTGGGGTGATCGTGGACCTGGAAGAAGGTGGGGTGGAAATCAAGCCGCGAAGAAAATTAAAACGACGAACCAAAGGTTTTCTGAAAGGAACACCGTCGTTCCCAAAAACGTCTGATACTCGCCCATTTCTAACATCCCCGTTCGACTTTTTACTTCAAGTCATCGAGGCTTTGCAAATATCGTGACACCCTCTCTCTTAACCCTCAAGCACTGCCACCCGCCTTTTGCCTCTTTTTTTTTTCTTTTTCCATCATACCAACGTTTTCTATGCGGTCTTACTCTGCTCAACCTTAGTGACTCGCATCAACGTTTTTCCAATTTCCATAACGAGAACTCCTCGAGCGTGTATCTCGATGGCACTTCGTTAAAGATATTCGTGACGGATGAGAGTGTTTCTTGAGGACACCACAGTTTCTACTTCACTGACAAAGGGTGTCCCATATATAATGGCCCACGTTGCTGTGAAATGTGATGGAGACTTTTAATCCATGTATAAAGTTCGTAAAGTAAGGAGAAATAATTTTACCAAGATTTATTGGCTCCGGATTTAAAGTGAAATTACAATATTCTTTACGGTAAGTAATTGCAAACATTTAATCATGAAGAAAGTGACTAACACCAAAATACGTTATTGAAACGTCACTTTGCCGAAAATGATCGATGTGAGAAAGAAATTAGCGAAAGTAGAAGACGAGAATTAAAAGATGGCAATAATTTTGAGACAATGGAGTGACGAAGTAAATTATATCGCCCCCTGAAGAGTGGGTCCGATGCGTTCTAGAAGTCAAGAAAGATGGATGAAAATTTTAATTACTGAATTTACGAGCGCCTATGGAGGAAAGCGTATTAGCATGCTAATTTTTCTCGACTCCTTGTCGATCTTCGAGCTTTACGACTTCTTTTCTATTTTATAGGCAATATTCAGACAACCTGTTATCTATTTACGAGCGTTGTATTTCTTGAAGAAGTATCATCGAGCTTTTTTCTTTCAATTATATAGAAGTGTTTCACCAGTTGGTTGAAAATTTGGCTGGATCTTACAATTCCCTTGGACGAATGAATCTCGATGGAAATTGTGACATTATAAATGGCCCTTTTCATAAGATGTAATGAAAGTCAAATAGTGGTTTGGCACCCCAGCTATCTGCAGTTTAAAATGAATGAAGGGGGCATATGGTGAAATTCACGTGCTATATGCGCTGAACGTACGAAGTTTGGAACCACCCTTATTATCACCAGACAGACCAAGTAGAGGAAAGAGGGTGAGCCACTTTTTAATTTTACAATGTCGCCATAAAATATTCGCCATAACAGTAAAAGTGTTGTACGGGGATGTTGCTTTGGCAGGCTAAGCCGTGATTTGTGAGTGAGGATATTATCATCAGGCAAGCTTTGCCTGACGAGAGAATGGGATCTTGAAGCAACTGACAGTGGATGAAATTTACAATACTTAAAACCGGAATGACTCGCTGCCAACTGGTTAGAAGGGCAAATAGATTTGGACGGATTACACGATACAAAAAATTCAACGGGTAGAGGCGATTGCCAACTGATCAAACAAGCAGTGAAATTGCTTAAGCTTATAATTATCTCGTGTCTTATTTATTATTAAACAGGTTCCTTTTAGGACGTTCCCCACACAGGTAATATATCTACGCGAAACCAAATAGGTATAACTTGATTTTCGAGTACAATTTAATGGACTTTCGTTTCACGAACAAAGTTTGTGCATGTGACAATTTGAGAGAAATTGGAGGTAAAATGCATATTGTAACGTAAACAATCCTAATTACCTATCTGAGGCTATAACGCTTATTTATATTTCGAAATGAACTCGAATATGTACGGACACACAGCAAAACTGTTGATTTTCAACCAACGTATTGGCGTATGAAATGAAACAAACAGAACGATAATACTCCTCCCTGATTCACAAGATAACAGTAGGGAACCTATCATTATCTGCTTACGACTAGCAAGAAAAGTAGCGCGAGGGAGATTTAGTAAATTTTTAATTTTTATCGCTATAGCACGCATTTGCATGACTTTAACGATAAAAATGATAATAGTTAATGACTGGGGACTAATAACTAATCAAGCTCCTTTAGCAATGTAGATACCAATCTCTCCTTTTTTCTCTAATTATTTTTTCAAGAACGCCAATTCCCTTGTTGATTTCTTTACACTTTATATAAAATACATTTACTTACGGAAGAACAATTCAAGACATATATCTTCGTTAGCGTCAGATCTGAGGCGAGACTAATGAAACCAATTCATTACATTTACTGATGAACATTTTTAATTATCCCTGCAAAATCTCCCGAGACCCAGAGATCTTTTCTTTGACTTCTTTATTTCTTAAATAATTTAACTTTTAATCATTATAGGACTTGCTATTTGAAGAGAAATTTAATAATCTCATAAATACTAAAAAAACTATCAGTCTATAAATACTTTATCAAAGGTCGACTACATCATACAAACCAATTAGGGAGATATCTTAAAAAAATGTTGAGCCCTCCTGCTCTCACCTTTCGACAACAATGCCTTATTATATCAAGCCAATGAAATGGCGTGGACATAAAACGAAAAGCATAATTACTGTATAGGGGTTGCTATGGAACGACCCCTGTGTTACACTACACCAGAAGTGCCCCCTGGGACGTTCGCGTCATTCAGAGAAAGAAGAAAGAGAGAAAGAGGTGTATTCGAGAAAATGTCAAAGAATGGCAAAAAAAAAAATAAATAAATAAGAGAGCGTTATTTTAATATCATCCTATCAAAATTGTTTTGCCGGGTTCTATCGAATCATATTTTTCCTGCGCAGTAACGACTGAGCTTTTAATGAAGGCCAATTAGATCCGTCGGAACTGTGCCTCGACACAGTCGTATTATTTCTTTCAATTTTTAATATTCTGTATACGTTTTAACCACCATATTTGTAATCTTTCTAGATATTTTTTAAAACCTTACCTTACGTGCTCTCCCGTCGCGGCGAAAAGATAGCCGCGATACTCAGCTTCAGATTCTGAAACAATGAAATTTTTATTAGTTAAATTAAGAAATCGAAGTTTAACTTAAATAACTTTTCTAATAAAAAACTATCCACCTTCTTTTTTTACCCAAATTACATGATGTTCCCCGAACCTCGTTCTCTTAATAATCCATTCTTACATCACTTTCACTTTAATACATAAATTTTCACTTTTCACTGTTACTTTTATTAACACTTGTACAATTTCATTTCAATTAATCACTCCCGAACTTTTCCGACCGAGATTCAAAACTTAACTGAGATTCAAAAGTCCACAACAGTTCGACTGCGTAGTCAGATCAACAAAAAATCCTAATAAACGAAAGCCAGCAGGTACAAATTCACAAGAATCATAAATAGATAAATAGTAAATTTCCAGGAAAACGATAAATTGTAAATAATGTCAAATTAGAAACTCGAAATAAGGCGGAAATTAATTAAGTGTGATGGGCTTCATGTGTAAAATGTAAACAGACCAAATTGTGTAAATACAATCTTCTGAATCATTTTATTATATTGAAAATAAAATCGAAACCACTTTAATGTAATGTAATGCGTAATAAATAATAGGCCATGGGTAGTCGTTTATCTTTTTAGGACGACTAGCGAAAGGAGAAAAAAGAAAAGGGGAAAAAAGGGACAGACCCGTTGCAGATCCCTGCAATTTTGTGATTTACCTAGGAACTGTGAAAATCCAAATCGCTAAATTAAAGTATTATGTAATCAAGAATAATTTCTGTTGATTTGTGTACCAGTCTCCATATTTAATCTCAATTTAAGCCTTCTACTAATTAAGCCAACAGTAAATTAATTAGGAAACAGGGAGTATACTTCAATCAGAATATACAATGAGTTTAGCAGGCGACATAAAACCACAATGACATGAGACGAACGGCCGACGCGGAAAATCCGACGGAAGAAGAAAGTATATTCTTGCTCACAGCCTGTATAGTAACACTCTTAATGAGCAGATTTAGAATTTTCTCGCGCTCTGACGATAAGGATCTTGGCCTCCTGGTCTTTAAAATCTGAAATAACCCGAAAAAATAATTATCAAATACAGCTGGTTCTATAGAACGTCCTCGAAAGTTCTCATTACCAACGCAACCATCAAAAGGACTCTTCTCTGATTCAGCCGTATTTCGGTGCAGACTCTTCTGCTAGTAATAAAGGGGGACAACTTTCTCTGTTTCAAGCGTTGAAACATCACACCTGGACTTGTATCAAATCTTCAAAAGGAGTAGTTTTTCATCGGAACTTTTTTTCAGGACTCCCCCTTAACCATTCTTATGGATTCTTTTAAATTCATCTTATATTCTTGTGCATTCACCTTGAATTATATTTGTATCGTTTCAATTCTCGAATTGAGTTTAACGTGAAAATCAGTTCAATATTTTAATAAAATGTAAGAATAATAAGCTTCTCTAATTGAAACAGTGATATCGAAGAGCGGACAATCGTTAAACTATCGAGTCAGCAAACCACAGGAGAACCCTTCCGGAAAAAGCCTTTCCGGGTCATTACGCTTGTATAATAACTCTCACAAGCCGGAATCTCAAAACTCGAAAACTATTAGCATATTAATGGCCGGCAGTTCAGTTAACCCTTTCATCGGCGTCGGGCAGATTTGCATCTCTACGCTAGCGACGAGTCGCGGGACGGTGGCAGTGCGTTAAAAGCCTAGGCCACCCTCAAATTCGCGAAAGCGAAATTAACATGACAAACTACCTCCAGCAATAAGGGTCGAAAAGATATATCGTCCTGGATATGCGGGTGTACTGTAGAAACAATAGATGCGTGGAGAGTAAGAGGACACCAGAAATGAAGAACCCGCTTACGCGTGCTCGCATGTACAGCACGCATGCAAATTTATTTTTTAGTTACTCATAAAACTGAACGCAACTCCACTGACCAGCGAGGAAGCTAGACAGCCTTACTGGGATAGTAATTCATTACTGAAACGTGTTTTATAGCTGATTCATATAATTAATTTTCACCTCATCCACAGTAGGAGAATCTGGTATCACGATTTTCGATTTCAGACGCCCTCGTTCGTCAGTACCGTCACCTAAAATTTCTGTTAATGCCCAGACTGACAAGGGAGCAATTTGCCAGTTGTTTAAGTGCCAAGTGTTAAGTGCTTTGTCGTTTATGTTTCGCCATTATTGTTTTATGTTTGCCTCCCCTCGTCGCACAGTATACGGACATATAATCGTGCTTCTACACACTGATGCGACGGGTATACGCGCATAGGCCGATTGAAATTAATTCGAGTTTATGACCAACGCATAAAGTTGGTAGCGAGTGCTCGGAGAAGATATGTTCTTTACGCTCTCTATCTCTAATCACGTGACTCCTATTTACACACGAAGCAAAATACGAAAAGGCTTCGTTGGCTAGAAATGGAAAATAAAAAAAAAGAGAGAATCTCTCTGCATCAGTAGCACAGTCCTAATGCAGACGCGTGATGTTTCTGTATTTTTCGTGCAATGGTTAAATCGTGTTGCTCCCTGAATAAGGGATAACGAAATACGAGCTTTCATCCACAGCAACGAGCGAGGTTTAATAAAATTATACGAGTTTAAAGTTTTCCAAAGGATTTCGAATTTTGATTTCAACATAAACATTGCTTCCATAAATTTTTAACCTATTTTAAAAGTGCTAAAAGTACTAAAAAATCTTTTTAAATTCCTTGGCATCCTTAAAAAAATTGTTAATATAGAATCACTAATTATTTCTTAAAATTATGAAAGGTTTTTTGAAATCGCTGAAATAACTTTAAATTCCTCGAGCGGCTATTATCACTCTCGAGTCAATTTCCGTCAACTCGTGATGAATGAAATATATTACAAGTATCCGATGAATTATTTATTCTTAAATAAAAAGATTCTGGGCTATGAGAATACTTGTATGAGTCCTATAATAATATAATTATTCTTATTATTATTATTTTTATTATTAATTAATATTAGCTGTAAGATTCGCATATATTCGCAATTATACTCGCAAGGTATCTCACCTTGCACTGCTACTCTAAAGATTCTCATGTTATTTTAAAAATATTTCCTAATTCCTCGTTATCTCTTTATACTCCAAAGTATTTCTAAATGCTATTTTATATTCAAGTTCACCGACTCAGAAAATCTGGACTTAGGTTTTTGGCAATTGCAATGCATGTTAGCCCCGCTCATGTCCTCTTTAGAACAGGTATAGAATTTTGAACACATTAAAATTGAGTCGTTTTGATTTCAATTGGAAACACTAAATTTCAGATGGTAGAAAAACCCTTATCGTTTTGATTAAATTTTCCAATTGCAGAGCATTGAAAAGCTATCCGCTCAACCCATTTGTAGAAACATTTGGGCACCTCATAATTCTCCAACTAATCCGGCGTTGATGTCTTCGTTATCAGGATGAAAAACCGGAAATAAAAATAAGCGGATAAACTCGACGCAGAAGCGAGTCAACCCTTGAATGAATATGGCATATAATCGGGACTCCATTCTGCGGAGAGAATGGGAGGAAGAGAGAAAGAGAGAGACCCCTCTCGTTTGGTAATTGCTAGTATTTATAAGCAATACCCGCGACTACGGGTTATGGGGCTTTCCTAAGTGTAGTATGGTAATACGTGCAATGGTCCATATTGACATGAACGATGCCTGCCATTAGCGGACCGACTCTGGATGACTGTTTTTAATTTCCTAGCGAAGTGAATTTCTGCGACCCTGGAGGGTGGATATTGCCGCGAATCACTCATAATCACTTTTCTCGGCGAACCTACGGTGTTCCGTTTCGCTTTCATTTCTCTGCTTTTTTTTTTATGAACGACAGTTTTTGTCTCACTGTCTTCACTGACGGATCGTTCCAGTCGGACTTTGAATATTATCCTTTTGTGTATGTTACTCTCTCTGAAGCGAAAAACCTCTTTTTCATTTGCTTCGAAATTGCCGCTCGTATATTAAATGCTATTCCTGCTAATTTCTTTCAGGATATATCACTGTTACAGAAGCATCTAGTAACTTTAACAAGAACTTATTTATGAGTGTTTGACATCTCTTTTAATCCCAGGAATAATTAAGGTATCAAATAAATTGGTCATAGAAAAGTCAGGAAATTTGAAAAATGAACTTTTGCGGCCACCCTGTTTAGATTCATCATAGAAATTGAGCTGTTGTTAACTCTTGTCAGATTCAGAATCAGGAGCGTGAGGTATAATTGTGTTGCAATGACTAACTACTGCAAAAGGCGTAGCGAGTGGGTTTATTCAAAGATCCTTATCTGGTTTCATAAATGGAGCATCGACCCCTGCGGATAACCTCACATTGAGGAAAAGTAACTTTTCCACAAGATTTTATCTTCTGACTCGCACGTGTCCGTGTAGCGACTTCGTAACATTAATGCCGGATAAAAAACGCATTGTGTCATATGAGAAGGGAACATAAATCGAAAATGGTCGATTGACGCGGGTCGTGACACCTGCGCGTATGATTTTTTTTATAGTATGTCAAGTGGACATTAAGCACTCGGAAAAGAGTACCGAAATGATTCTAATCTGCCCCTTTCCAGAAATTAAATTACCATTATGTTCCTTTTCGTATTAGCATGGTATGTAGATCCCATCGGGCGAGACTGTCACAGGTGTTTTGTCGCGATGCTTAAGTTACAACACGGCACACAACTGCAAGCGCAACTATTACAAATGTGTACCTCGAGTAGTGCCACCAGGCGGTGCAACTCGTTGTTGATTCGTATCTGATCGTCGATTTGTCGCGGTCGGTTTCCCTTTCCATTTGATACACCTACAAGTTTATTGAGAAATGGATATGGACTTGAAGAAACTCTTCAAAACCTTTCAAGTCATGTAATTTAACCCTTTAGGAGAGCCCTAAATATCTCTCTGATTTTTTATAGACTCAGAAAATTATTGCATACAAAAAAATAAGTAAATAAATTAACTAGCTGTGAAGTTGTAACATCTTTTGGGCTCATTTTGTCACCACTGCAAAGCTTCCAGCATAAGGAAGCAAAATGAGTAAACATTCACCCAGAAATCAGGTACATCAAATCTTTTTTCTCGAAGCTGCGACCCCAGCCTAAGTGGTAGTTTATTACGACCCTGCACCTCCCCAATTCGTGACCCCACTTCGGATATATAAGATTTTCGCTGACTGGCTAATGATTCAATCTTCGTAACAATGTTACACTCAGGAAGTCACAAAATGGCTAATAATCCTCTCGCGAATAATAATTTAATGAGATTCTGATTGTCAGAACCAATTGTAAAAGGCCTCAGTTACGTAATAAAGAAATGAATGTCTCTATTCGTCTCTTTTTCAGTCAGGGATTTCCTCTTCAAAGGCTATTCCCTCTAGTCAGCAAGTTACTTATGCGCTTTCGTAAAAAGGTCGTAAACTCGGTTGAAAGCTCAGCTTTTAATGATGCTCACGCTCGTAATGTCGACGTGCGGAAAAGTCTCGGATGAATCCTTTTCCATAGTAAATATCATATCACATAATACTGGAACACTGGCGTTGATATTATAAGCATATAAAAGAAAAATCAGTTCTCTCGAGCAAGCGTGAATACCATTATAATCTTCTACAATTATAAATTAGAAGGCTCTTTTTGCGATTAAAGGCTGAACTTATTTTCCAAATAATTAAATAAGTGTTAATAAACTATAAGTGACTCAAAACGACTTCAAGCATCTTCAGATATTTCTGGCCATGCCCTAATTAATTCTTGGGATGAGTTTCTCCTCGGCTTTTCAAACAGGCGTTTTTTTAAAAATTCGTTTATCCAATATTTGATGCCTTGTGGATTTCAGCGTGTCCATGATTGTCGATGCTTCATGTAACTTAACCAAAAATTTTTTGGGCAAACACGATATTTTTATATCTCATTTTATGAATATGAGATACGTACGGTCGAACGATGCTCACGCATCAAAAGCGACAAGATCAGAGGGAATGCGATATGATGCGAAACCTGCATCTACGTAGGTTATTCTCTGTGAAGATCACAGTGGGAGTACGTGCCTACGGCGGTGATCTTTTCATGGAGAACATTCGTGTTCGCAAACAGAGGTTTAATTTCGTATGCAAATATTACGTAAAGCGTCGTGATAGCGAACTGCTTTACGTGTGCCGTGCCATCGTCGATGATGTTCGCCTTAAATTTCGCTTCTCCATTATTTATCCATACGTTGAAAGTTTGGAATGAATTTATTAATATCAGAGGTGAAATTTCTATGAAACGAGAAATATTTGAAGAATGGATCAGAAGCGTGTCGCCTTATTTCACAACATTAAAAATGTCTGGGTGTCCAGAATGGACATCCGGTATTATGTATCATTTATGTATCCCACGTATCTCTGAATACCTTTATTTACTGGCATGGGAACATCATATCAAATCTAGGGAGCTGAACGAAGATTGTGTTTCGATGTTCCCACTCTAATTATGTTTAAGCTTTTCACGAATCATATAAAGTGATGACTTCCAAGGAAAGTAGGGAGGAGGGTGTGAGAGTCGAATTATGACTCCTCACGCTATCCTGCCGTTAGATCAGCGATTAATAAAAAAATGGCCCCAAGGACGATACGCGAATGGTAGGGGAGAGATGCTAGATTCTAATGGAACACTGGTACAAGCTCAACCACCTAATGCATAGCCTAAAGAATATCTAATTATCTAACACGTGACCCGACACGTGTGGGAAGCTCCCGCCGCTATTTTCTGATTCATTTATGAACGAAAAGAGAATGGCGATGCGAGTTCCGACCCCTGGCGTGATATTTTGTAAAGTTTACTCGGACGATTCACAGTGTGAAACGTATGCTGTTATTATAGGTAGGCACTTACACGCCAACATTTATAAATGTGTTTTACATCGTCACATACTCGATAGACCCCAGTTTCCAATGTATAAGCGAAGCGATACATATTTTCCATGGTGAGAAGCACAACAATGGGTTCCATAATTATAAAAGTATTTAGAACTACAATTTTTCAGATCCTCCACAAATTAATCAGCCTCATTTACCTTTGTTAGATGAAAAATAATTGTACAGAAATTGAGAAAAATATTTCTTCAGATATTCTTTAAAAATTCCTTAAAACCACTTCAAATCTTTATTTAAGCGGAGGGGTGTAAAAATACTTGTAACAGTAGAAAAACTATTGGTACATACTCAATCGCATAAAAAGATTGTTATGATTGGTCAGTGCATAAAAGAGATTTTTATGACGGCTCGAGTGGAAAGATAGTCACTGGCTTTCCCTACGAACGATCTAGAGAGTATCGTTGTGCGTATCAATATAATCTGTTTCATTGAGCATATTACAGGACCAATGCCAATAAAAATATCCCGTTACAATGCTACTCTCTTCTTATAAACAGAAAAATTAAGTAATAGTATAGCACAACTGTTTATGCCGAGTCATTTATAGTAATGAACATTATTATTATTTTATTTTCAGCAATTATTTTGATGTGTAAAGTCACGCTGATAATGATAACACAGAGTAGTTGGTACTGCAATTTCTAATGTGAGTTATATGTCGGTCGATGACAGCGTTTCTCAAGTTTTATTTTTCGAATTTAAGAAATGAATGATCCTGTGACATTTACAGAAAAACGCAAATATCATCAGGAGATTGATAAATATGGCTTTCTGAAAAAAAATCTTTAGAAAATAAATCACACAATATTACGGTACTTATACTTGACTTTATATCTCCGCGTCGTTAATGGCAGCGGATGATTAATGGTTTGCTCTGACATTGAATTACAAAATTTTCGAATAGGGTGCAAGCAGTACATTATTTTTCAAGAACCTTGCAGTTTTTATTTTTGATGATTTGAAAATGGAAACGGAGATTCTCAAGGGTTGGATGTCGAGAAGCGAATGTTGCGTTGCGTTGCTTTGCACCTCTTGAGTCTTCACTCATGGGGATGAGGTTTTGAGTGTTTCCCATGCTTGTCAAAACTTCCTCGTTACTGGTTCTATACTTGAAAGGTGCACATGCGTATTTCTTTCCAATCAGGTACTCATCTATTCGGGCGACAACTATTTACCCCGGCCCACTCTTTGACATAGAGCACGCACGGTGACTCGGCCGAGCTTAATATTTACTATTGCATCCCTTGAGTACCCTTGGTGTATCCATGTACGCTCGAACGCCATCGACCGTCAATATGCTTCGATCCGTTGAGGGTGCTAAGAGCGGTATGTTTCGTTTGCCGTGAAAAGGGTGGATGCACTAAATGGGGGAACTGGCTGCTTCGAACGATTGAAAGTGAAGTTAATTGATCGGAAGTCTTGAGGCTGCACGTGCCACTCTTGTTATGTGTTGTTCCGTTGTCAAAATTTACGACATGATGGTTGATCCTTTCGAAACAAATAACGACGCTCACTATTGTTTCGGACTCGCAAATGCAATTACGTCGCAAATTCTTCAAAGAATATATTAAAGAGCAAGGGAGAATGGTAACTTCCTATTTCAATGCGCTCATTACACAACGCATGTGATTCACAATTACTGCAGATGAGAGATGAGATAAGTTTTAAACGATTGTTACCACATTCATGCATTAAAAAGAGAAGAATGTCAAAAGGTATTCTTACATTTAACAAACTTTCGAGACATATCCTGTTTCATGGGTAGCGCTAATACACGAACTTCCGTATTGAGACCGGCGAGGTAGGATAGACAGATTTGAATGATCAAAAAGATGCCTCCATCCTAGGCCAACAATTAACAATTGAATCATAGTCACTGAAGTTACTTGGACACTTTGCTTGTCGTTATCTGAATCAATACTTTTAGACAATTCTTATTATGAATTCCTGTGTATAACTTTCTCAATCTTCCTGACCAAATTCTAAGCCTTATATTATTTCAATAAATGCATTAAACTTTTTTTTACAAACAAATAAAAAATACCAGTTGTGGACACGCAAACGTAAGACCTAAAAAGACGAGGTTTAAATAAATCTTCCAAGCTTTGAATTTATGAATTTTCGAAGGTATGACTGAAAAGTTTTCGAATAACACAACAATTCAAGAAATAAGTTCATTACTTGTGAGTACAACTGCGGCATGTGTTTTAAGCGTGCAAGAACTCTGAGCGGGCTTGTTTAACATTCGAGGAATGTTGGAATTTCGTAACAACACTTTTAATCACACAAGCATTTCGTCACGAACTTTAATATAGAAGTTATTCGGTTACGCATTGTAATGAATGGCGAGTGATAATAGGTGCAAAATTGTTCGACTAAATACTCCATCTGTAGGCAAATTATTTAATTACATACGGAGAAGGTACGATGAGTTTCATTCTTCATTAACTCGCAGTCTCTCCTGACTATGCTTTTTATTTAATACGGAACAGAATAAGATTTTAACACAATTACGTAGATATATGTAGACTTCCACATGAAGAGGACCCTTATGGCCGGTATGATGTTAAGTAAAGGGTGCCCGAGTGAATTCCGGCCATTTTTAGCCCAAAAAGAAATGTTTAAAATCATGGAAATATCAAAGACCCTAACTTATTCGAAAAACGCGAATAGACTAAGTTGATACAGTATTTTGATGGTTTGATTAAATGTGATTCTAAATAATTAAGATTTCTTTATTAAAGAGATATATCCCTATTCCATAATGACGTTTTAAACTAAATTCAGCAAAGGACAAAATTAATTGAACCACGACTGTCCGCCTAAATTTACCAGTTCCGCTGAGTCTCTTGTTGCAGGCAGTGTCTGGAACCTTGGTAGGTTTCGCCCATCAAAAAGTCACCCTAGTGCGCTTCGATATTTTCGACAAAAAGCGTCAATCTACTCGCACCCCTTCGCAGGGCGAAAGTTCGCGACCGTTGCTGACAACAATGGAGTCCACCCCTTAACGATTATGAATACGAATAGGGTGTGCGGTAAATCTGAATTTCTCTCTTTTTCCTGCTCCTCTCTTTCTAATTGTAAGAGTTAATTGTTAATTAGTACAAGAATATTTCCGAGAGCTTGTAGGAATCCGTTGTAGCAGTCTCTGGAGAGATGCATGAAGGGGTTCAACGATTCGGAAACAGAGAGATGAAGGCTACAGACAAAAGATATTATGTGCGCTCCTAGATATTTGAACAGAAAAGGATCAGATATACACCTTTTCTAATTCAGAGTCGGTTGGTACTGAAGTTATTTCGTGATTTAGCACGAGAATCCCGACTCCTTGTTGCCCAGAAGGCCCCTCTAGTTGAACATCGAACCCCAAGTTCTATATGCAGCATGTATATTATATAACCAGACGAACTCAACCCCGTCCCGGTCCCGGTTCACCGGTGCTGTATACTGAGGAATATTTTCATACGAATGTTCTGCGGAAATGGCAGGAAGGGCGCCCGAATCCAACTATAACCCGCAGGACTCAGATGCTCAACCATTTTTTCTCCTCGTCCTGTAGACTCATTATCGGGGTGAGCTAGAGAGAAGCGTGAGGCTGGGAATGGTGTAACAAGGACGAGGACCGATATAACCGGCGGTCTGGTAATTGTTTTTAATCACTCGGGGGAACTGGCAATTCTGTTCGAAAGGGATGAGAAGCAATGTGGTTAACCGACCTTCCCCTTTTGCCACATTTTTTTAAATACTTTCACACTTCCTCCGTCATATTGTGGTGTTATGCAAAATAGTTTCTTGAGAAACTATTTTGCAGTGAGACGAGTAGTCCCAAATACACTGACCAATTTGAGAAAAGGTAAAAGCTTGTCTGGGATTGAGCAAATGACAAATGGTTTTTGGTTTTTGCTGTTTTTTATAGACGACTATGCAGGGAGTGTACTGTCTGGGAATTTCGTAGGAAAAATTTAATAGACACATTGATGGATCGTCAGATATTTAACGATCGAACATCTATTTAAAGATATGTAAACAAAAAATGGGACTCGTCGAATTGGAAGTGAATTTGTAATATCATTCACACGACTTCGTGTAATGCATATTATGTTTGCGTATATTATTGAAGCGCATGTTTACATTAATTTTGTGAAGCTAAGCGCGAAATGGACTGCGAGATGATAATTTGCGGCGAATGATATTGATTGCTGTCCAACACTTTTGAACACAAGAGTCGGTATATAATTATTGTAATATAGAGAGGTGTAATTCACACCCTGTTCATTACATGTAAATCACGAGATATACTGAGATAATTAAAAAATAAACGATTAAGAAAAAAATGCTGGATGAAATGAAGTAGAGAGGAAACAGAATATGATTGGATATTAAGGAACTGTAAAGGCAATTCCTTCAAAATGGAATTTTCTACATAAGAAATTCATGAGTAATATAATTTGCTAGGACCTGTGTCGTTCCCTGATGTATTTTACAAGGAAAGTTTCTTTGATCTGCTATCAGACTTTATTGAACGTAAGACTTGCTATCGATGAATTTCAATCAAGAGTCGCTCCGTTTCGTCCAGTAGCGTAGTACCGAGATTAGGGGAAATTTGCAATTACGCGGATTACATGTATATTCACTAAGGCATATTGGATCTCAACGCTGCAGAGACTCTCGTCATTGGAAAGGCACTTCATTGAAATAACCCACATATTCTTTAGGATAAAGTATGCGAAGAAAATGGTTGCTATCTCTGTAAGAAAGGACCGAAGCTAATGAAATTGGTAACATTGCCAACATGTGGGGGAGATACGGCTAGAATAATGATACTTTTGGTCATGGAGTTATTTCAAGTGTTTCTAAAAGGATTACAAAAATTAGATTTAAAAAATTAAATTGAAAAAGTTGAAAAAATTCAACAAGTTCGCAAGAAGTTTCTAAATATGTCAAAAACATTTATATTCTTTAGAGCCGCCCACGTTTATAATTGTAAAGGACACTTATTTGATATCATAGAATTAATTGTGGTAAAACCAAGGTCGGATGTAAATAATTGGGACAGTAACCGGAGCCTCAAGTGTCAATTTGAGTACGGTCAATTTGTTTCTGATTTTGAACGGCGCATGCCGTTGTTTTCACATTTCTGTCACAAAGTGAAAGATGCTCAACAACTATCGACACCCGAGCTTCCACCCCTGTAAAGGTATCGTCTGTCGAAGGGCTGCACCAAAGGGAGTACAATGTCGAACAAAGATACTTGTCCTGGCTCGCTGAACAAACTCCTGACAGGAACATCCATGTTTAACACGCTCATCACTGTCGGATCAACGAACATCCCAAAATGACCACTGGTCAGTTCCCATCATGCAGACCGTTCGTGTTTCAATGACAGAGTGTGCATTGCTGGGGTTGTTTACTGACCACTAGATGCACAAATGGACGCGATAAGCCAGTCCTGGAACAATTCTAAGTACCGTGAGACTAGAGAATAGTATCTTGGTGTATCCTCTACAATCTATGAACGGACAACGGACATTGACGTGCATTCGTCGGTCAAGGCTAATTGGGATCTCGACGCTGCAAATTTTATCCGTTTAGAGCGAAAAGGATGTAGTGCACAAAGAAAAGGTCGGCAAAAATGCGGAGAAGCTGAATGGAGTGAGTTCAATACGACACGTGAACCCTGTCAATCTTAATTATATTGAACTGGAATAATTGAAATGTTCACATGGAAAAGAAATTATATTTGGAGTAGGGTAGGTTTTCCAATTTCTAGTAGGGTACACCTGGAATATAAATGTTTGTGCTCGTCGATGTACATAAATTTTTTCTCTAAATGTCATTTGTATTCAGTGAGTAAGGTGTCACTGTAAAACAAGCTTTATAAATGTATCTGGTATCAGATTCGTATGACTCTCACGTTTACGCGGACCGAGTCATTCAAATCAAACTATGATCATTTCCGAAATACGATTCGCATGTTTCACGCGAGAGCGAGGGAAACGATGAAAGACGATTTATCAGAAAGTCGAAACCCACCTATATTCACGATCTGACTTGCAAAAGTGCAAAGCATAGCGTCACACCATATATTGCATTATGTTTTCTTGGCAAAAAATGCAAATCATGCGCGTGCGCCCGCACATATATATATAGGTAGTGATGAAAATGCCCGGAATAAGAGGTGGAGTATGCGGGATGGAAATGACATTCAAATACGGTAGCGAAGAATATGACAAAAATATACATGCGACCACGGACCCCTTCATATATCACGTCGTAATTGGTTCGTATTCATATATAGAGGAATTGAATTTCATCTCAACTCCGTCTCGGGTTTACGCATTTGTTTTTCAAACTCCAAGTCATGCTTTTCTACCCCGAATTGTATTTTTCCATTACGATCTCAATTTTTTATTTTGATGAGTACATTTGCACATAAAACGCTTGAAATGTTACTTTTGTAGGATTTCATACATCAGAGGTTTGCAGAATTATTTAGCCCATGAAACATTAACAATTTTTATTAATCCCTTAAAATTATTGAAACTCTCCTAAAATCTTTTGAAACTTTCAAATGAAACCTTATAACATTTTTTGAAATACAAGAATAAGATTTAGAAGTCAAGGTTTTAAAATATTTAAATTAAAGAAAAGGTAAAGCGTATTTAGAGAAGCAAAAGAATGAATGGTGTATTTATGTCAGTTCTTTATAATCCTGAAAAAGGGAGTGGAAAGAAGGGATGGGATAAGAAGTAATTGGAGAAGGTGGTGGGAAAACCAGAGTGGGAAGAAGGGTAGGAAAAGGAGAATGGATGACAAGGTGAGGAAGGGAGTTGAAAGAGATGATGTGAAGTTTAGATAAGTGAATGAGAAATAGTAGTTATGTTAAAGAGAAGAGGTGCGGGAAGAGGGGGTTGGAACAGTTTGCTGAAAAAAGTTACGGGAAAATGGGGGTGGAAAAAGGGGCAGGAAAATGGGAAAAGGGCAGTATGAAAAAGAGAGTTGGAGCAGGAGGTTTCAATTTATGTTTTTGCTTACTCTCACCCCTTTACTTAATTCTTTGCTAAAAGATTGCTACTTAAATGTGTCTCTTGACGATTTGATCATTCTTCAGCTAAGGGACAAGCACATGGCCTGTAAATTGAGGTTCGAGGCAGTACTGGGATCCTGACATCGCGAAAATAGGTTCTTTATGGTTTTATAATACGAAAGGCTGACCAGGATAGCACAGTGAAGGGTCCATCCTAGGGTAGCACATGGCTTACCGCGTGCAGTGCTTACATGCAAGTTACACACAAGGGGCGACCATTCTTCAGCTGTCCACCATGAAACTGGGTAATGAGCCGTCACGGAGTCTGGGTTATCCCCAATAAAATTGATATCGGGTTTTACGGACTGACTTTTTTAGCACGATACTGTCATATATCATTCCTCGACGTGGTCACTGGTCACCACGCGTTTTTTTATACTACTCCACCACCGCTTCGGGATGATTCTCTTCAATGTTACAATGTTATAGACTTATAGAGCGATTTGGTTCGGTGCTACTGCTAATGTTCTGCGATATTCACTCGATAGAACTTTACCCATGGAGAAAAGATCGACAGGGGTCATTCTTTATCAATGTACTGTCGATTAATTATTATTCCGAATGATAGTCACATTCATCACTTGGCGCTCCACTTTTTCCGAGTAGTGATCTGTCAAGCAAGAGCTGCACTGATCCTTAAATACATCCTTGCATACATGGGCGCGCTACCAGCATTGGAGTCGGCAAAAAACTTATTTGAACATTATTAATTATCCATGCAACATTTCCAGCAATAAGAATACAAAAAAGGTCATAAACGATGTTTCAGAATATGCAAGTGCGCATTAAGCAACAAAATACTACAATCCTTTATAAAAACCGATTTTCATCAAACTCATCGTTCTCTTACTACATGTATCATTTGTGACAAACCCTATCGAAAAGTGTTATCAAAGGGTCTTAGGATTCTCAAAATTGACAATTACTGCCCGGAAACTCGCGTTTCAAAACTAGACG
>JAUESI010000018.1:11454331-11514961 GCA_032275145.1 Synergus laeviventris | reverse complement strand
CACTGGTATACATCGGCTTAGCAAATTGAATGTTACTGAGGATTTTTGATACATTTTCTCTTCCTGATTGTACGTACATGAAGACTCAAAAGTTTTCAAGTGTGTCAATTACTTCATCCATATATTTCATACTCTTAAAATTCCTTATAATTCTACGATAACGCTAAAATTATTAGAAATCTGATCAAATTCCATGAAACACTTTAAATTTTCAAAAAATTTGTATAACAATAATCCCCCGACAAGATATAAAATCCTTCAAATTCTATAAAATATTTTAAAAGTTATAGAAATCTTTTGAAATTCACTTAAAATTCCTGGAAATTCCACGATAACATTTAAAATACCTTAAAGCCCTATAAATGATTTGAAATATAAAATAATTTAACGAGAACCTTAGAAATACCTTTAAATTCGTTGAAATCTCGTAAAATTTGTCAAAATTAAACTTCTTCAAAACAATTAAAAGTCCTCAGAAAATTATTTAAAGAATCTCTTGAAATTGCTTGCAAAACTGATTGTCTTTTAAATGATTTGAAGTTGTAAGAAGGATAAAAAAATAATTTAACGCGTGTTGGTTTGCTAGTACGTATTATATAAATTAGTGATAAACACAAAGCGTGTATTTATAGGCATTTTCTTCTACTGACATGTATTGATTATACAGAATGTAAGTTTAAATGTGTAAGGTTAATACGCTTATATTCTACGCGCGTCGCAGATTCGCAGACCCGTGAAACATGGCATTAGTAGATATACTTCTGATCCCTGATGGTAACAAATGATAGGAAACCTTAATGGTTTTGAACGATCTATATGTATATCCGACCTAAGACCGTGACTTGGGTAAACTCGTGTCTCTTTGATTAATTACTTTTGTCACTTAGTCGCACGGTCAGCTCTGAAGCGATTGTTCCTTTTAATTATAGCGACTGGTATCTTTTGTTAATGAATTCGGTAGTAATCAGAAAAGTAATAAATCTGAACAGTCACAGAAAATGAAAAATATCGAGATCTTTCTCAAAATTAACTTAATATGAAACTATTAGTGCAACAATGCGTTCTTAAATGTAAATTCAAATAGCAAGTCCCCTAGGACAGTGAAATTGAAGCACACCGTAGAGTCAAAGATGATAAAGCCATGTATAGATGTACTATGATATGTTTCAACACTGGGATGCGAGTTACTAAGGCCTCTATAATGACCTCGCGCTGCACACAACCCTTCTTCCCCTACACACCTACACACACAATCCTATAATTAAATCCGTTAATCAAGGCTTACGGTCGGGACTGACCCTATCAACTTGGTTTATTGTGATCTGTGTAATCTATGTTAAATTAAGACGGACCGTCGCGTCGCCGTGGAAATCGGCCGCTCTCATTTGGGTAACGATCCGTATTCGTGAAACACAAATGTATAGAGGTGTAGTTAATATCGATATTCATGAGCGGCGGAGATATTAGTAGCGAATCAATCATGGCCTTTGTGCTATTCAGTTTAGGTAAGGGACTTTTATCGAATTATTGTTGTGACAGGTATTATTCTCGAAATCTGAATTAGTTACATTTTACTAATTAATAGTAGTTTCTTACTAATTCAAATGGTGCGAAGTCCTTTACTATAAATTAGTAAAAAATTACTAATTCCTTCAGCAACAAGGATAAAATAAATAAATTGGTCCCTCCTTACTAAATGAATTAGTAAGACTATTCAATTGAATTATCTATAACTTTAAAATCACCTAAGAGGTTTGTTAAAATCCCTTAATTTGTTAAAATCTCTAAAACTCCGAAAAATGTCATGATACATTTCTTAAAATTATTTAATCTTTACAAATCCCTTAAACATTTGTCAAAGAATTTAGATGCATAAAAATCTCATGAAATTTTTTTTAATTCTTCAATAATTGATTATAATTCTTAAAAATATCTTCAAATTCCATAGAATCGTTTGAAAATAGCAAAAATATATTTATTTCCCTGAATATTATTTATTAAAAAATAAATAGTTATTTATACAAAAAGTTTAACATTACTGATGCTCGATGAATAATAAAATTAATTGTGAACAATTCAATTAGTAATTAAAACTACTCAATAGATTAGTAAGTTATTCTTACTAATTCACTTTTTGGTAGTAGGTGACTTACTATTTCCAATAGTATAGAAAGTGGAGAAATTACTAATTCAATACTAGTCGAATTTAAGGAAACTAATTTACTTAATCAAATTCTTACTAATTCAGATTCAGAGAGTAGTTTTTCTATTTAATAAAACTGTAATTACCATTTCTTCATAAATGCATAAGTCTCAGATCTAAGCATACTATGTGAAGAGAAATGCGTGAAAATTAACATTAGAAACGCGTGAAAATTTTCATGGTCCAAGATCTATAATGCAGGGTCATTAATCAGTTGGCAAGAGTCCCCTTGTTGCATAGAAAAATGTATGCTTATGCAATAGAATTCTCATAAAAGTGTATTTGCACGGTTGCCGCTTTCATTTGCCTAATCCTCAGATTGTAGCTAATTGTGGATGAATTCGTTGAAGCTGATTTTCAGCCAGCTAAGAGCTCAGTTTAATGGTTATTTTGAATATTTAATTAATGAAAGTACCCGATTAACTTGAATTTATGCGGCTTGCTGTTTTTACAGAAGACAGGATGGTTATTTTTTGCTCTTAAAAGGGGTTAAGCGTAAGAAATACGAGATGGAGTTATCTCTAAATAAATTCTAAAGCGATATTGATAAATAAGAAAATTTTACAATTTCATTTAAAAATAAACTATACTTGACCTGAAGTTATATTATGTATAAATAATATTTAATTTATATCGATTACGTACAAATTTTATATAGATAATGTGATATTTGCATGCCCAAGAATTAAACGTCAAACAACTGGTAGCGGAATAGTGTAATTAGTCTTCGGGAATGGCAATTATTCCGATTTGTCAAGTGTCTAAAAGGCGCACGCGAGATCACTGAAACGTTACTTTTAATCACGAGGGTCGTTAGGTTTATTACAAATTTCAAGAGCCTCCACCCACCTCCTTCACGCTTGGAGTAACAAAAAGATGACTTCGAATTGGAATTCATTTAATATCCAGTGTGATAATAATTAATAACTGACATTCCGAAAGATTAAAACAAGATATGAGACTGATGAAGGCTACAATGTTTCAGGTCTTCTCTGACCCTCCTATTAAATCCTTCTGCAGAGTCACTGGGGAAAAGCACCCTGCAGGGTAATAAAGGCGACCATACTAAAAGTTTATATTTTTGCGAATATTAAATTTTGTCCCTTGCAATCTGTTTATGCATTTTGTTTATGCAGTTTTCTCCTGGTTATTGAATCCTCTAAAGCTAAACCAAAACACTCAGTACACACTAAATCCTAAGGGGTCTCCATTTTGAAACAGTTCGATCCACTTTGGGATGACCAACATTTGATACCGTGGTATTTATTATGTATTAATCATAAGAGTATTAACCCATAATTTTATTTATAAGACCTATTGATTTAATAATCAGTTATTAAACTTTATTTATTTAAAGAGTTGGGTGATTTTTGGAAGACCTGTCTCAATACAGATCGTGACTGAATAAGTACAACCGTTTTTAGACCATACTATATAAACCCCTGGGGTAGAAGGGTTAGGGAAGATCATTATCAGAAGCTTAACCGCGCGAGAATTTTTAATCAGAGGGTGCGCATCCCTTCGGGTAATACCGTTGCTAACGATAAACGGGCAACAATTGTCGTCAGACTACATTTAATTTAGGAATTTATAGCGTCTGTAAGAGGACTATTCTTTCCCATGGTACTACTTTGGCGTAAAGGTGCAATGTCGGATTACTCGGAATTCGAACCGGTCATAGAAATCATGTGGTGTCGTTTAGTTTACTTATTAAAAAGTTCCAATATACATGCGTATAAATTTATACTTTTTAATTGCATTATATAATTGCACACAACTGCAGAAAAATATGTTGGTGACCAATTGCTGATGGAAGAATGCTGGTCGAAAATTGTTATTGGTCAATCTATTAAGATAATGTATTTATCTCTTTATGTATTCCCTAACCAGGACCTACGACTAAACTTCATTTGCCCTATTAACGTGTTTACAAGTGTCCCCATGCGATTACACCGACCTGCAATGCGTTTGGTCCTTGAAAGCACTAAACCAAACGAAGCATAGCTTGGGTTTGGCTCTTGAGAAGTTCTGATTAGCATCGTCTTATGGTTCTACATTTCAGCGTAAGTATCCTTCCCTTTTGGCATTCATATGCAAAAGCGGACAGATCGTGACCGCCGATTTGCATAACGTTAGTAATTTCATTTACTAAGGATTTCGAATCTAAAGGCAAGTACAAGGACGGACCCTCAAAGTCGTTTGGATACGTTGATGGAATATTTTAGATTACGTTGCAAGGTACGATATCTCTGAAGGAAAGGGCACCAACTTACATAAACCGAGAAAAATATTCTTTTAAGAAACAGTATCGGAAGAAACTGTCTTTAACATTCTAAAGTTTCTGATACCTTTCTGATAATGTCTTTGATATTATCTAATTTTCCCCTTCATGATTTTTGAAACTCGCTAGACTAGTCGTGGAATCCTTAAGCTTCTGAACACGATGTTAATTAGAACATTTCCGATTTCGCGGAGCCAAGAAGACTTAGTGACTTGACTTGATTTCAAGGTTTTAGACTACGTTCGAATTAGGGTGGCGTAAGACACGAGCCACCCGTAGGAACGCCAAATCCCATAGGAAGTTAGCATGGATTACCGCAGACATCCATCACCCGTTATTGTCCGCGAGTGTTCGTTTTAGGGAGTTGGGGTCGATATTCTCGAGATATACCGGAACAAAAGCTAAACAACATCGTTTCACAGGCCGGAAAAGATAGTCAGGAGACTAATGATTTAGTATGAAAGCGCGCAAGAAAAAGGAATTCAAGTAACACACATGTTTCTTCTTCTGCTTTCAGACCTTCGTCAAAAGTTTAGGGTGCTGTATTTATTTTGGTGATTACTATTTATAACATAAAGAGGCAGCGGTCCAGAGCTTACATTTTTAGGGGTTCCGACTGTTTAAGGACTCTTTCTAAGGGGTGGATTCGAATCTGACTCCGGCGATAGAAAAAAAGTGTTAAAAGTACGTTCGTCATCCGAAATGCCGCTAGTGCAGATATAATTGAAGAAATTTCGTCCCTAAGGTTATTGAAATTAGAAAAAAAAATGTCAAAGACAAATTCTGAGACATTTTTTACTTATGCTTCTCTTTTTCTTTTCTTAATGCGAATATAATCGTGCTTCATTATACCTTGTTTGTTATGAGTGTGACAAATGTCTTTGCGATCCATCAAATCGTAAGAACTTTGTTATTCGCTACCTGTCTTCACATTCGCTCATTCAGACCCTATTCAGATTTAAATTCGAAGTTGACGAACAAGGTGGCTTTGTAATAAATGATGCGGGTAAAAAGTCGCATGCTCGCTGGTTAATTATTCAAGCAGAGGGTGTTGTAAGCAGATTGGTTGCACCCCACATCCCATCTCGGTGAGTTAAGGGTGAAGAGAAATTGGGGAATTATTGTCTAATTGTAGAAGTAGCTTTAGCAAAATAATTGGTAAAAGTATCCCAAACCGTTTTTTCCTCTTCATGGTTTCTAATTTTTCAAAAATGTGCAGATCCCTAATTCCAAGAAATGAAATTATATAATGACGAGATATCTGTATAGAAAAATTGCAGTCAAACGACCTGAAAATCCAGTTCACGCGTCCTAGGTTTAAGCGTGCGTAGTCAATAAAATTCTATTGCATACGAGTAAAAGACGGGAACTGAAACTTGCCACCACAGCGAAAACTTTTTTTATCTCTCCTCTGTTCAGCGATTGCATTGATGCCGTCGAGGAAATTTAATTTCGCGTCCGCGCCAATAATTCGCTACGAATTCGTTTGACTCGCGAAGAAAGAGTGGATGAACTCAGACAAGGGATTCAGAGAGGAAAGGAGTTGAATATCGTAAGAGGACATTGTCGTTAACTTTTATGGGACCATTAATGTATACGTCTTCCGCGATTCTGAGTCTGACTGGACGCAGTGACGTCAGAGTGAAAGAGTATAGAAAAAGAGGAGGGAAAAAGGGTAGAAGATAAAAAGATAAAAAGAGAAAGAGGGAAAGAGACTTAGTGAAAGGATTAGCGTTGCTACTCGGTTTCTTCTTTTTCGATGTCGTCTTCTCCCACCGTTTCAATCTTTTTTGGTCCCCTCGTACAATTTTCTCTCTTTCTCTTTTCCCGTTCACCGATCACGTTTCCAATAATTTCCATGCGAAAAGCAACAAACGATATTAACTTTTAACCGGGAGATTGGGCATAATCTAAGATCTTCAAAACCTAATATTTGCAATACACTGATTAAATTTCCTCTCTTGTAAAGATAATTTGATCGCTTTAGTTCTTTCTACTTTTAATCCTCCAAAAATAATTCAGAAATTCATACTATCGGTTTTGCATAAACTTGGAAACACAAGACCTTAAAAATTCAATAATGGCGATTGTATAAAACTTCCCGCGAATGTAATCGAGAACCTATCAATCAGATCACGCCAAAAAAATCATTCATAACTCTAATTTTCAATTTAAAAACTGAATGCTGGTATTAACTTGACTGATTTATATGAATCCGTGAAAAATGAGATATGTTCCCGTCGTCGAAATTTAAAAAAGAATACGTTTCGAGAGTCGGAAAAAAAACGTGAAATATAATTCAGGTAAATGTTCAGACTCGTATATTGACTGACTTTTGCAAACTGCATCCTAAAAAAAAAGGACCGACAATTATTGCCATCGTGAAAAGCATCAATCATTCAAGTCACCTCCTTCAGAGTCAGCACAATAAAATTTGTGGTTTCTTTGGATACTCTATGTCAAACCTCTTGTCTCGTTAACTCTTTATGAACGCATCACGTGATTAACAAAGCAAATCAAAAATGGCATTGAAAAAACCGCGTGAGCTATAACGGTACGACAAACAGTGAAGCCGGTCGCCATAAAGATATCGCGGGGTTAACCAACTTCACAAAGATGATGGTATAAAAAAGATGGTACTAGTGAACAAAATAAAGAGGATCCCCTAAAAGGGCAAGAGTTGAAGCGAAAGGGAAAACAAAGTGATAGATACAGAGACTCCGTTTTGGGATTTGACACGCGTATCTAAAACATCTACGGGGCTACGGGTCACGTGGCCATTGCCCACGTCTCCTAGCTGTCAGGTCACGTGACTCTGCAAAAGGGTTGAGATTTTTCAATCCTATTTGACGGATCACCGTGCTAAGTCTGCTCGATACTCATCAACCACGGGCTTCACTTTAATTATAAGAATCTGAGATCACGCCCCTGTAATCTTTGAACTAATGCCTTTTTAAAGGCAGATCAGCCGCACACTAGGCCTCTCTCATATTTTGCGCATAAACTAGATATAGGCGTACTAAGGAATTCCCTAGTCCGGAATTTGAAGATTTTTAAAAAAATTCAGAGACTTGTAATATGGATTTCACAGATTAAAAACATGATGAGACTCATTGGATCATTTGCAGAGATAAAAATTTCTGAACATTCAGGTTTAAAAACTCGGAAAACCTCCTTCTCACTTCGTGTTCTTGAGGTAATATTGTAGTTACCATGACAGTGAATGTTGCCCCCTTCCCAACCCTTCGTCACTTTGACTAATTAAGATTAACGTGCATACTCTGGTAATTTTCGGAACGAGTAAACCAGAACTACCTCGGCCATCCACAGCAGCATTTAAACTCAAACAGATTAAGTGCGTCGACGTCGGCGTCGTCCTTGGAATAGGCTCGTTGTCTGCAAACTGCACAAGATATATAACTCGGGACATCCGCCCGTTCAGACACCCGCTGAAGTAATCCAAGTAGCGCCCATTTGGTCCAGGAATTGCGTGACATTAAACTCCTCGTAGAACTTAGCATAGTCTTACGCAAGAGAACAATGAGCTGACAAATATCTTAGTCAGTTAAGCCGGACATCGGTTATATCTTCACTCGTCGGGATGACTATACAAACCCTGGAAGCCAGACTGGAACCATCTCCATAGGGTAAAATCTAGCCGTCTGATTAATTCGCCTCATCATCGAGTCACTCCATTATTATTGATTGGTTTCAATTCAATTAGTGTGTTAATCCACAACGGAAACAATCCTTCTTGCTTCTACTTATTCCCGCCTTAGAGTAAATGATAATAGAAGACTTCAGTTTGTCAGAAGAAAATGCTAGATTTAAATTTTAGTAAATCACTCGTAGGTTGGTAACCCTTCTGGGATTATCGAGCCCCATGTGGTTCAACTGTCTGATGGCTCGTTACCCAACCGACATACTCTTCGATAACTGACAGATATGGCTATTTATGAACAGTTGTAACCACCCCAGCGAACTCAACATGATCCTCATTACAGGGCACGATCACCTTCTTTTCCGATAAAAAAATTCGCATACTCTGCATGATAATGCATCAAACTTAGTAAATCATGGAGACATCTTCTCCAATCATAAACTCAGAGTGATGAAAGTAGAAAGTTCACCTTGGAAGATAGGAAGGTATATGGTAAAAAGAAGTCTTCCTGCAAAATGTACCTGCAAAAAGGCTTTAAAAAAAGTAAAACAGTGTTGCATGTTTTTCTTCCTTAGAAAATCTAAAATGAACGTTTTTCCGCCACGTAGATTTCAAACGTAGATTCCGTATTATTCTGATTGTTATGCACACTCACACACACAGTCTCGCACAAATCGAACGATATCTCTTACGATAACGTCGGATGGGTTTCAGAATCCCGAAAGTTCTATGGTGGAATATTTTCATTCAGAATGAAAAATGCCGCATCCAATTTCCCTGATGATGTCCCCCAGGGACGTTTGCCACCCTCTGCCTCGTCACTCTTGTCCGATGAATTTTCACCGATCTGTGCGTCGCGATACTCTTTCAACCCCTCGGCAAGAACCCACTGAAGACAAATAGTGCGCGAGATAACTTGCCGCTCGTTACTGAGACCAACCGAGGGTGATTGACATGTCTCTTGTCCGTTGTAAATATCGAAAATTACCTACAGTTTCTCCATTTGACTTTTACTTTAGGGAGAGTCCTTTCGTCGACCTCAAAGTCCGCGATTTTTCGTGAGATTGACATAATTAGTTTGGTTGAACCATTAGTCTTATTCGAAAAGCATGATTTGTTTGCGTCAAGCTTATCGAATCGAGGGGGAAACAGGAATAGAGATAATGATACTCCCTGATTATAATTTACTATACTATTTACTTTAAGCGGCTCGAAATTTAATCCAGAACCTAATTTTAATTAACTTTTAATCGGAACAAAATTTTCCAGGGCGGAAGTTATTAACACATGCCGGTACAGTCATAAGTTAATAATAATTTCGATGTTTCGTAAGAAATATGATATCTCAATAATAAGAAAATAAAGTTTGCCTTTAGCCTATCATTTCAAAAAGCATAACTGAATCCCCGACATATGTTCACACAAAGGCTAGTAGTAAAGATGAGTGGCGGATATCTCTTTGATATCTTTCAAAGTTTCCGATTCCGTCTATTTGATGAGCTTCAAGTCGATCGCGTGTTTGCGTAGCCATAGAGGAGAGAGCCCATCCACCCCCCATTGATTCTTCCGGCCTCGAGATAATATGACCGGTAATCTATCTAATTCTTCAAGCATCCCAAGCGGAAAAGCTTTTCCCTCTTTGACCCTGGATTCGTCAGTTAACGTAAACGGCACGACGTCAAGTTACCCCGTGAAATTAGGTCGTGAAAGAAGATGGGGATAGTGATAGAATCAGCGAACCAGGCATGAGGGGCGACGCAAAATACTGTCGATTGGGGAAAGGACACTTTTCGGCAGAGTACCCGTTGAAAAAAACGCAGTGGATGTTAAGCACATTATTTGTGATGCTGGTCTATGGGGTCCAGTTCTCATGGGTGTGTGAAAATCAACCAAAGTCTGTAAAAGCGTGAATGATGGAGGACATCAGAATTGGTTAACGCAATTTCAATAGCAATGGGAAAAAAATTGGTTCCTATTTCAATGAATTTTAAAAGTATTTTAAGGGATTTCTTGGAAACTTTATATGATTTCGCTAGATTTCAAGATTGCCTAAAAGATTTAAACAAGCTTTAAAGGCTTTTACAGAATTTTAAATGATTTAAAATAGTTTTTTATGGGTTTTAAAAAGATGTCAAGTAATTGCAAGGACTACACTGGATTTTAAAAGATTTAGAAATATTTAAATAATTTCAAGACATTTGGTAACTGGTACAACACAGAATCCAGAGTGACATAAGTCTAATAAAGCGCGCGTTGGAGTGTATATTTAATGCATTATATAGTTGAAACATGCCATAGTTGGCACGTGCTATGAGAGAGGAATAGAGGGTGGAGTCAGATCTTCCCTTTGGCCTTCTCTTCGGACACCACACTACTAAACCGAGGGGGTTGACAGTGACAGATGATCCAATACCTATAAATGTATGCTGGCTGGACCAAGGTCCACTAGAGCATCTACGAACATTCCGCTTCGACTGGGTGTCCATCTCGTGTAGGTAATTCGACATCCCGGACGTACCACGAATGTCACGTACCTACCTTCCGATGATGCAAGTCCTCCCATTCATCGCCTCTGACATTTGAACATGCAATGCCTTGCATCTACTATTATTTTCCAAAGTATTGTTGCTTATAAAAAGAACAATGGTTTTTCAATCCCCTCACCTCAATTGACTGAGATTCTTCCGAAAACGGATAAAAGTCGATTACTAATGAAAATCTAAGCAATTGAATTCAATAAATGAAATGACAAAGAGGGTCGAAGCTACAAAGGAAATAAATATGTCTCTCATGGTACGGAATCTTCGCAGTTAATGATCGTCCAAATTCAATCTGATTAATGTGACAAGAGAAATTTTCTGCCGGACCTACAAGTGCCTGATTTCGCCCACTAGAAGACTAGAGTCAATTAAGAAAAATATTGGTGAATACGTAGAAAAAGTAATTCGATTGAGAGGAAACACAGTAGAGAGATAAGTGAGAGAAGATGCCAGTCATTCTTCGGTAATTAGTCAAGCGCCGTTCGAGATACTTCGAATGCTGGGGTGAAAGCAAGGGACTTACGAGACAACTAAGCCAGGATCTGTAGAGGGATATACCATATAGCTACAGACCATCGTCGCCCGCCAGATTTGATTGATTAGCTACGAGAAATAGAGTGCTGTTATACATATAAAAAGCGAATTTCGTAGGGCGGTCAAGTAGCGAATATGTTCCATTAATTTGAGATTTTTTTGAAAAACAGCTCGGTCCTAAATTTTCCTTAACATCGCTCTCGTGTATATTATATTTTCACCCCATTCGCGAACCTCTAATTGCATTATATATTTTATCGCTTTGGGTATTTATCGAGTATATCGCCTATTGCGAAATGTATATTATTCATGTATGTGATTTTATAATGTTATTGATCTTGAAACTGTTATTTAATTGTCCATTTATATTTGGAATTCACCTGAAAAAATTCATAAATTCTACCTGCAGTCATGCCGCAAATGTGCCATAGCAAAAACAGATAGTTACATGCAGCCTTTATGAATAATCTATTGATAAGATTACTATTTCAGATTTATTGAAGACTTGATGAAATTACATTCTTTTTATTTCACGATAGCGAAAGTAAAATACGAATTTCTTTATTGTATACAAGATGACATTTCAGCATATCGTGTATAAAATCTTTATGCTGAATTGGAAAAGGGATAAGTTTAGAGCGACAAGCGGCAGATCTCGCTAAAAGTTGTTCCGGTGCAGCCCTCCTTATCCTTGAAGGACTTTCAATTTAACATTTTACGATTGTTGATAATAAGGGAGGGTGGACCCAGGTGGTGGGTTCGCATCTATTTCACACCGATGCGTTTCAAGGCAGATGATGGTGGAAACTGGAAAGGCTCAGCCAACGATTTCGGCAATGTGATGTCGAAGGGCCTTTTGTAAACATCCCTAATGCCGGGTTACGACTTCAATGCCCCATCGCGATCACCTCTGCAAGTGTTCTTTACGATATTGCTGGATTAGACTGAAATATTTCACACTTGGATGTATCTTCTTTGTATCCGGTTTTATGACAAAGGCCCCCTTTACACTACCTCATACCGAATCTTTCTGAATCAAGAACAAATGTATATATTCATTTATATTGACGAAAAAAATTCTAATCATTTTAAATGTCACTTGATATCACTAGGTAAAATTAGTCGGTGCTTAAAATCTGAGGCGTTATGTTTGTATTTGGCGCTTATTTCTACTATATAAATTATTGAAATGAATGAATGACGTAAATATTAACCGCCAATCACCTTACGAAAATCAATAAAGGTATATGGAAAACCGAAGTAACGAGCGAGAGTGTATCAGCAGAGAGATCATTTTGTTCAATTGATGTAAATAAGTAAGTAAGGTGATCGGTTGTGCTAATGTTGTGTGTTCTTTGTATATTTCCAGTGTGGCGTGTTTTTTTTTGTTGTATGTGTGTTCGTTAGTTATTTTATATGTATGTGTATTTCTACCTTGTTTTCGCCCATTGCGAATTTATAATTGATTTATTTATGTATCTACATTTTATTATTTTCGCCCATTGCGATACTTTGCTTATTCATGGTTCGCGTATGTATATTTTATGAATTCTGTTGAACCAGAAATCTTTATTTGATTGCTAATTTATATTTCTCAAGTGATATTCGATTTTTAACAGTTTTCATTGAAATTTCTCAATACTTGTATAATTTTCTTGTCATGTTATAGTCGCCGAGAGAGAACGATTTGTTTATTTTATGTATTTATTAACTATCGATTATTGAAATTGTTGACGTTATCTGGCTCAATGCATTTAAACAATTCTTATAATTAATTCCTGTGTATTACTTTCTCAATCTTCTTGAACAAATTATTATTTAAATAAATTCATAAAACTTTTCTTTAAAAACTCATAAAAAAATACCAGTCGTGGACACGCAAATGTAACACACAAAAAAGTCGAGGTTACAAATCTTTTAGTCTAGTCGCCTATATCTAGTTTTTTAAACTTTGAATCCTTCTCTTTATTAAATGCTTTGAAATCATAATCAGCAGCTTCATTGAACAACCGCTCTTCTATTTCTAGTGTGATAATAAGTATGAATTCGCTTCGATTCCCAGTGGAAATGAATTGCGGTGACACGGCGGGTAAATAATACATCACGCAAACATTATCTGTTAGCACTGAGTTATAGCCGCAAAACTTGGTACGCTTCAAGGTGGCGTAAGGGTAGATTTTCATCTTGCGTTGATTCTCTAAAATGAAGGATCACCTCGGGATCACAGGGTCAATTTTGAGAACAAAATGTCGCGCTCGAGAGTTTAAGCGCTTTGGGGAATGGCGAAAGGGGGTTATAGGGAAAGCAACACAAAGGGAATCAACAAAGTTTTAAACTCAGAGGCCAATATATTTTACAGGAAAATTAAAAGTTCAATATCTCTTTAAACTAAGTGCAAACTTCCACTTGACAAAATCTAAAAAAGAGGCATTTTGTATGTGAATTTAATTCTAGATACGCATGTACGATTTATCGCATTTCCTTTTCTTCTGTTTTGCTTTTCGCTTAGTACTTTGTGTTATTTACTCCTGTAATCTACTGTGATGGAATACCCAAGAGTCTCCAGGGATTGATATGAATTTACTTAGAGGGCTGCCCTCTTTCCAGTAGATTTCTGTCTTGACTGATACAGACCAGTCATTTGTCCGTGTGTTATCGCGCCCCAGGGACTGACCAGTAACCTTTTCTTAGTGGGGACGTTCAATCTTTCAAATACATTTGTGTGTTTCGGTTTTAAAAAGTCACATTTGTATGTAAGGGTCAATAGACAAATAGGACATATCTTAATTTTAATGCATTTCGAATTGGATATCAAGATAAACTGGCCAAAACGAATTTTTATTTCCTACTTTACGACACGAATAAAGCTTGATTTATTACACGATTTAAAGTTAAATTTGGGGACAAAAATACATGCATTTCAGCAATTTATTTATATTGACATAAAAAAAGGTCGTGAAACAATGCGAGATTTTTGGGACACTTCGTTAATCAAAAACTATAAAAAGGCTATAATTTTACTATGTCAATAATGTTTTGACTCTATAATAATTCGAGTCGTATAATTTTGTATTTTTTCTATGTTTCAATATTATTAATTGTCCATGCAAATTGCTAGTGATATGTAAAACGATTTTCGAATCTGCTCTATTTTATTACAGACCGCCGCGCGGCGGTCTAAATGCATGTCTGACAACAACCGACTGTTACTACTTACGGTTCCCTTAAAACAAAGGCAACTGCTTTTTTCCTTCAATAATTGTTTCTTTGGCTTATGGATAGTCACTTTTCCTCGATTTGAGAAATTTCGGCACATCGAATAGCTTACTACCCTAAAAACATGGATATGTACAGAAAAATTTAATAGCGTTTGCGATTTATGCAGGACCCAAAAGCGATTTGAATGCTAGAGGCGAAACTTTTATTGTTCGTTGGAAATAGCCATTTCACGACACATTTGCCAATGGAATCGTCACGACTAACCTTTTCTATATATCGACAGGTTTCTGCATATTTGCCGTTATTCAGCGGCATCGATCGCCCGAACAGTTTTTTCACTTCGAGTTTGATTAATTAATCCACCTCGTAGAATTGTACGTGCGACGCGCGAGTGCATGGAATTTGAGTTCAAATGCATATTGGGTTCTGGGTACTTTCAACAAGGTGAAATCAATATTCCGCATCCGAGGATTGACGTGAAATATTTTCCGATATTACTGCTTATTACTTGGCCACCTGCAACCCACGCATACGTTAAATCCTGGGTGGAAAACGAAGAGCCCACTTCGAATTAAACATTTTTTTTCTTTTTATATTTCAAACTGTCATTTAACTGTATCTCTCGGAAACGCCAATGCAAACCAATTACTCTTCTTGAATCGACCGGAGCTTAAGTCCCAAACCGCTCTCAGTTTTATTATTTCACGTGCGGAATCACCCTTAATCGTAATTGAGATACTCTTGAGAGATTTAAATACACCTCTTGACATATTTATAACTCAGTACACCTGAGCGAATGTTGAAACAATTTACCGATTTTGCATTTTTTTCAAATGCGTATACATATCGCTAAAATTCAAAACTAATTGTGAATTCAATCTCGGGTGTTTCATTTAAATGTATTTATATTTTTTGTGCTCATTTTTTGAGCTTTTTGCTTCCTTATTATGGTGAACTTGCAAATGCATTTTCAACTATAACTTAAGGACAGTTGTATTATAGATAAACTGATGTAATTTATGAAAAAATCGATTGATATTTAGCCAATCTCACTGAAATTTTATCTTAAAGAATTGTTATCTTTTGAAATATAATAAGTTTTATGCCTTTGAAGCTGCAAGTTTTGTTTCATATAGATACAAATTATTTTAAAAAATTTCTATAAGATTGTTTCCAAGATGCACCAGGTGGAGGTGGCGACATCCATCCATCCACCATACACACACATACATCCGTACTATTTTAAAATTATTATAAAATGTAACTTAAGCTTCTTCTATGAGAAAGCAAAATACAAAATGAGTACAAATAAGCACGACCAGTTTGGATCACAAATCGCAGAGATCAAAACTAAAATAAATTCCTCTTACGTTCCGTGAAAAAATCATTTATTTATGGACGAGTATGACAATCGAAAGACAGATCGACCACGGTTGCTGCGGCAATCAGCGACTACCTACATACTTTGAGCCTGTCATTCATAAGCATCCGAATGAGCCAATCAATCACGTGAACGCTCTTTCTCCTCGTGACGTCAGGGAAGCCATCCCCTATTAGTGGGGTGTGATACCGAGCCGACTGGGGGAGGGGTGACGGTCGTAAGCCAGGGGGTTGGTAATTATATATTCTAAGGGTGTTTCACCGATCAGTCAATGTTTCCGCTGCAGCTCTTCGACAATGGACCAAAGATAGAAAAAGCTTATCTGTAACTCTGCGCTTTACTTCCTTAGGGGAAAGATTTTTAATTCACGGTGCCTAGCCGCGACTGGCAATGAAAAATTAAGAGCCCCACCTCCGATATTAGTTTTTCAAACCTTGCTCTCTTCTCTAGAGTCGTCGGTCACAGAAGTTGCAAAAAAATTCTTAATGTACTCCTGTTTTATACAATGAATCATCAATCTGTGCGTTAGACCTCAACTACAAAGAAAATGTATTTCTATTTATCTCACAAGGAAGGTTTCCCAAGTGTCCGCCTCCGATTTGATTTCTTCTGAAGTATGATTTAGAGCAATAAAAAATAAGGTAAACGTATTTTTTTATACGTGCTCAAATTCATATTTAGGGGATGAAATCACCCTTCAAAGTTTTCGAATAATTACTTGAGAAATATAATTTTTAGTGAAATTAATCATTTAGAAGTGTAAAAATTGTTTAGACTGAAATTATGTTAGTGGATTGCAGTAAAATATTTATTTGCCAACCATCACTCCCTTAGACGGAGGTTTAACTACCCCCTGTGGCTAACATACACAAAACTTCCTGATTTTCATACAAGTCAAATTTTATTTTTGAATGATTAATGAAGTGATATAACAAAAATACAAGACGTTATATCTTTCACATTCAAGAAGCATTTTAAGTGTTGCAAATAAATTATTATGGTATACGAAATTGGACAGTTTATTTTATTTATTTCCTGTAAAATGAATGTAAAACATGGTTTGAGTGTGGTTTACCCCTTTCGAATTAGAATATTATCACAAGCTTTCTTGACCTGAAGATAATTTCCACTACGACCATTAGACGGCAACTGTTACAAATCTTTAAAATTAAAATTAAATTTAAATTTTAATTAAGCGTAGTTTACCCTTTTTAATCTGACACTGAGTGTAAAAAGGTATAACGTGTTGTACTTTTGTTATACCACTTCAATAACCATTGAAAAATAAAATTTGACTAAAATGCAATTTACTAAAATAATTTCAGTCTAAACAATGTTTACACTGCCTTCTAATGATCCCAAGTAGCAGTGTTATCAATATTTATTATTCTGAAACTAGCCCAAATCGGTGCAGCATTGTTTTAGATTTGTAAGATAAGATGCCCACATTGTCTAGGTTTGCAGACTAGAGAATAACGTCAACAGTAAAAAGGTGTTAATGCGAGCCATCTTGAACACGAGGGCATGAGATGGGGTGCCCTGTGACGAGGTTGTAAAGGACGACCATCAAGGCGAACAATGTATTAAGTACCCAGGACCAGAGGGACACCATTCACAAGGGGTTACCTTAAACGCACAAGCAGGTCCCATTGTCTAAACTGATGGCACAATCTAACTCCCGAGCTCTAACTGAATTCACTGTATCCTCGTCTGTCTTGACCGATTGAATGCTAGCACTTGTTGTACAAGGGTTTCCTATTCGAGCGCATACAATAAGAACAAGAAAAAACAGGCAAAAGAAGAGTCTGTATCAAGGGAAGGGTCAAGATAAGTCCCTAAAGGCTGATTGAGCTGAAGTTTCAGACGTCTTCTTATGCGAATTTTTTTCTGCTTCAAAGATTTTCTCTAAAAAAATTGTTTTATTTAAAACAAGTTGTTTATTGCAACAGAAAGCATGGGGAATTTTTTACATATAATATTTTTAAATCTTAATGATACATTTTGGATGAAAAAAAATTTCGTCTGAATAGACGTCTGAAACTTCAGCCCTCTCAAGAAAATGAATTAAAAAAATGCGTATTCTTGTAAATACAATTAGTAATATTTCCTGTACATGTAAAGCTTTGTCGTTCTATCATTTTGTTGGACAATTTTCCGCTTTAGATAAGTTCTCACCATGGAATACCAGGAACGACACGTGCATGTAAAACAAGCTCGACAGGAGGAAAATAGGCGAGTTTGATAAATGACTTGATGTTTATTTTGCGGGGGTATGAACCGGTCCTGAAGTAATCAAGCGTTGTATTATATAACAGAGTGACTTCTCGATCGAGAGTCTGATAAATTTGTTCAACCAGAACAATCACTTCGAGACATGTTAAATCTATTTATTTCGCATTGCCGAACGATGAGCGCTTACATTAATGGAATTTTGTACATACACTGTAAAAATATTGGTATATCCACAGAGGCGCTGTAGTAACATTATAGAACTGATATCCCAAAATCTGCCCAGCACTGACCCTTCTTCTATTTCAAAATAGAAAATAATTAAATGTGATAATAATTATCGCAAACTCTCTAACATAATGTCCTTCCTTCTACATCTACATCCAAAATCCGTAAATTTATTGTCGTTCGCCCTGATGCGAATCGTGACGCTTCAATATAACCCGGCAGCATTAGACACTCCAAGCGAGATTACTCCGAGAAAAGTTAATCTTAATAAACGAGGGTAATCAGCTGCGACGATGGAAGGTACGGTATAGTAGTGGCCACCACAAATGTGCGACCCATGCAAATGCGCTCTGGCACCCCCTAAGAATTTACATACCTACTGTCGGCACTGTGAATCCGGACCTTTTGTCCAGCATGGAATGTCTATCAACTTTTTGTCCGCGGGCACCCGACCTCCGAATAAATAGAAGAGTAGGAGAGTCAAATGACCAGCAGGGCTTAAGGCGACCGACGAAAGGGACTGCCTACTTTTATTTGCTGATTGCGTTCGGATTGTTTCGTGATTTAGCATAAATGTTTGATTAGATTCCTGGACCCACTCGGGGACTCGCCAATGGTCCTATATAGGAAAGGGGGAACATGTTTGACGAAAGTATCGACGAATGGCGTTGAATCTAACAGAGTATGTGATTATTTAACGAGCAAACTTTCGACAAGCCGCCAGGCATTTTTACTCAATTGAGCAGAGGCATTGGGAATACTGCGACAATTTACCGACTAAATCTAAATTGTCGTACTCTGTGAGAATAAAGAGAACCTATTATTTTATACCAAGAGCTTGTCTCGATACAAATTTCATTTTTCTTCTGTGGCTTAAATTTGTTCTCTATCAAACCAACACGCGCGCGATTATTTTATTCTCCTTCTTTCAATTTCAAGCCATTGAAAAACCAATCAGGCAGTAAGAAATATTATTTTCATAAAACATATCCATCGAAAATTTGACTTTCGACTCGCCTTTCGCCCCTACTTGTTGCGCAATATACTATTCAGTGCCCTGCCTAGTTAAACTTAAAGCCTTCAATACCAAATTCCATTAATTAGAACGTTCAGAACTTCAGGTATATGCTTTATACCATTTTCACTGTGCATGTAATTACAGTCGTAATTTATGCTTTTATACAGATTAAGTTGTGGTCTTTCATTTGAGCGAGTTTTTTAAATTTCCTCATATTTAGTGGACGCTTAAAATAAAGGTGTACATCAGTGATTAAAGGGGGTTGCATGAGCACTACTTCGACTAAAAGGGAAAGGCAGATGGAGGTGGAGAAACCAAGTTAGTCATACATACAAGCATATAAGCGATCAAAGCGAAATAGGAACTCGCTGGTTAGAATCAGAGCTTATCGCATAACGCGGTATATTTCTCGCATTTCTTTTTTATATTTACCTTTCTCCGTTGAAACCGTTGAATATACATATTCGTGTTCAAAGTTTTTTTTCTCTACATGCCTATATTATATACGTCGTGTGAGCGCATGAACCAGAACAGAGAGCAATGCATCCGAATGCGTTTTAGCGCGGATCAAATGCATTACGCGTCCCAACTCCCAGCGAGACCACAGCATACACGATAGAAGCTTATAGCTGCATGCGGAAAGGATTAAACTGCAAAAGGGAAATAACTGACGGAAATCGCCTGAGAGAAGTTAAACGAGGGCGGACAGTAATTATGCATGCGCCGACGAACGGTTTAAACCGTCATTACCTGTCGATCAAAGAAAGAGAGTCGATCGATGATCGCACTCGTACCTCAGATTTGCGTGTAACAATGGGGAAACTGGCCCTGTCATCGGATCAAAATTTAATAACGATGCGCCGCTGCGTACGAACCGCTGCCGGATTTTGGCTTTTGAGAAAAATTCGGCAGTAAACGTGGGCTATGTCTCAAGTACTAATAGACCATTATGCCTCCGCCTCTGTATAGTCTACCTGCTGCTTATGTGCCTCATGTCGATGTTTCTGAGGATATAATGCTTTGGCATTTCAGTGAACATTGAACAATTCTATCCCCTTTCGATTCATGCACTTTAAACCTCAAGGACTCTTCATGAGGGTGACAGGGGATTTTGTAGCACCAAGACCTCTCGATGATAATCATTCTTGATGAGAACAAGGTCGGGGGAATCGTTTCATCAGAAAACCGAGATTTCCCTATGTACACATTGTGTAGTCCTTTCTTCTCTTCGTGCGCTGATATGTATCTTAAATAAGTTCATTTTTGAATATTACATCATATCTACAAAGATTATAAAATGAAAAAAATGGGGGTCGAAAAGGCGTTGGAAAAGCGGGGAGGATATAAGGCTTTTGAGAATGGGAATTAAAAAGAAAGAGGCCAGGAGTTTCTATAACCGACGAATAGATATTTTTTATCAAAGAAAATCCTCATGCAATCGTAAAAAATAAAATAAAAATGAATATCTTGTGAAACTTAAAGACGGCTACATAAGTTATCCTAGTAAATTTATATTGGATGCTGCACTTTCATTTCAAGAACGTAAAAAAGCTTTTTCGACTTCATACAAGTGAATATAATTTTATTGCGACTGCATTCTTTGTCAGAACGCTTTAAAAATTCAGGCTCAACAACCAAAAAGATATTTTGTGCGACGATAAAATTATCAAAGGCGATATATTCGAGGGAGGTGAAGGGCTCTGCCATAAAAATTGGTGAGCTCTTAACAGAAAGAAATCTCGAGCACCCTCCTAGCGGTGCTAAAATCTTCGGCGTAAACACTGACCGCGACGTAAAATGGAACACGAAGTATCGAATCGTCTTTTTTTTCACTTTGGCGATCATAAATCACTACCTCCTTCCTATTTATATTCATAGGTGGGTTGAGGAAGATTGAAGAGCTGTAAGACCATTGGAAGTTGCTCGTAAAAAATGCTATATTGTAAAATATTGTTATGACGAACGAAAGACTAAAAACCTTCTATGCGGGAGCATGATATTACACTAAAATTGGTCTCTGTTCAATAAACTGTGGTCACACTAGTTCATAAAGACCGGACCATTCCAATGATTTTTTAAATCCTCTGGTATCTACAGCTTAATTCTTATGAATTAAAAAGGCGATAGTTTAAAGGTGATGCTCAACCATAATCGATCGGTTAGCCACATTCGAATGATTTGCAGTAGCAGGGAAAGCTTAGAGCGAAGGTGCCTGAGGCATTGTGTAAATCCTCACAGTCGTGTTGCTTGTGCGCGGAGTAACACGGGTTTGCCCGAAGGGCGAGCCTGCGCCTGTCATCGTTGTCCAAGTTAATTGCTATTTCCATGCTCGAATAAATTAATAAACTCTACAGCTATCTGTCGTCGACATATTGGCCGATAGCGTGCGGTCGCTGAAGCGAGATTCAGCTTCGTTCAAAAATCTCGCTACAATATACGAGGACACGTGGTCACGTGGGACAACACACAGAGTACATAATTCGTTACACTTTGTCAACGCGTCGGCAGCATTGTAGACTTTAAAACTACATACATCTGTAACTAACACACATTGGAATTCGATTACGAAAGGTTCATATAAAGTCCATTACAGTGGACGCATGCAGACCATAATGTAATTTTACGATCACGTAAAAAGTAGCGATATTTACAAATTAAATTTGTCTCTTGCCACGAGAACGAATGAAAAACACTCAGTTTTAACATTCATTTTCCGAAAGCATTTTAAATTTAATATTTAGTTCATATGCAACATGAAAAAGTACACTGTTACATATTGTGATGAAAGTAATGTTCATACACATCTCTCTTCATTAATATTTGCTCTCGAAATCGGAAGTTATTTTCAGGATTCCGAATTTGATACTCTTGGAAGAGTGCTTCATATGATTTCAAAGCAATTTCCTGCCTCTCGTATATTTTTCCAAATTAGTCGCGCAGATTTTACATCATTCGGAAAAAGGCGGCGTATCATTACTTGGAAAGTAATTAATCCACACGCCAGATTCGGTATAGGCGATGCGTAAATGTTACAAATGACTTCGTGACACTCGAAGCACGATCCATTAAACTGTTTCTCCAAACGAGATCATTAGCCTCGACGCCTGCGCGTATCATTTATATCACCTACTTTTTGTCCCCTCTCATCTCATCTCATCTCGTGAAATAATGAACTTCTTCTGCCACGCTCTACCAACTTCCATTTCCTTGTCACTCAAGCAGAATGTACAGTAGAATGCAACCCTTGAAGTAGTATACAATAATAATGTTCAAATCTTCTATAAAGGACTAATTACATAATCTTAGATCATCATATAAAGCTCAATTCAATTCAATTCAAACTATTCTCTCTCTTTCTTCATTTTGAATCGCCTTTCAGAATGTCTCTATAAATGGAAGCGCGAGGCACTCTCATCTACCTATATCTGTATTATACATGTTCATATATACATATACGTAAGTATTAAAGCGAGACTTTCGCTGAAGGCGAGCAAAGTAATCCTTTCAAATCCTTTTAAGTCCATTCTTCTAATTTTATGCTCGCTACCTCGACGCTTCTTTTACGAGTGTCTCAAACATTCATCCCATCAAATCTACCAACCCGTCTCTTTTTCAGCGTTCGTCATGTGTTCTATCTGATGGATACACTTCGCCTATAAGAAAATCGTGGAAAATTTGCCTCTTCCGGGCACTCAATTTCATTTTCTCTCAGAAGTCGGGAAACGTTTCGTGGCCAAAGATGATTTTGTATAGCCACTCATTCTCGGAAAAATATTCTCAAGGATCAGTTGAGAAGTTATTTTCCTAAATAGAAGGAGAATCAACATTTCAAAGTTTACTGTAGAAAGTACACATATTGAGACTCCATGGAAGACTTTTTCAGTTATCACGGTATCTATTGTTGGTTAAAAAGGCGAAAACTAACATTTTTCTTAACAAAGGGATAAAAAGAAGTAGATAAAAATACTATGTAGAGAAAGAAGAGGAGTGTGCAGGATGCGCGCTCTTTGTTTTAGTTTATTGAAAAATCCAGATTGGCGTCTTTGCAGTTGGTCTCACAAAACGACGCACGCTGACCAGGAGACAAATGCAAGCTTCCGATAATGGTATTTGATGTTAATCGCCCTTTGAGTCGAGTTCACACGGGGAGGACGCATGAACGAGTTGATTAAATTCAAACACCTCGTACCTCGTACCCCGAATGCCAGGAGGCCATCCGTGGACGAGGTGGCCTGTGCGGGAGCTCAAATATGCTCATATCGGCTTCTGCTCAAAGGACAGAGGTAACTCTGTGCCCGACAATAGTCAGGCATGATAATAGCATGCCATCCAAACCCTTGCGCATCGCGACATCAAATGCTCGTTCATCTGGAAGGATCGTGACGATGACCGCTGGCCAGAAAATAAAGTGCATTGAATATGAAAGCAATATATCAGCGGAAAATGAATTCACCCGTTAGTATATATGCAAGTTAGAAAATGCAGTGTAAACTCAACACCCGAATTGCGAAAGATCTGGGTGTTTTTGCCAATTGTAATGCATGGTAGCTCCGCTCACGACTCCATATTTAAAATCAGTCCGTATAATATATTTCCTGGACAGACGTTCGTTTATGCCATGAAAACATCGATATCCCAAGCTACAGGATTATTCGATTTGAAAGAAATATTCGCCCCGGTCTGTGCATGCGAGGGGAATCCGCCGATGCGGATCCGCGGTAATAGTGAAAATATTATGATAACCGAATTGGTCAATCTCGTCAGAGCGGAGCGGTCTATCAAATCATCGTTATCGGAAATGGGATTTACTGGACTCATGAAAAACTCGGAAATTCCTTGAACAAGGCCTAATCCTAAAAGCACAGGCAAAGCCTTCGCGTGCAAAAGCAGGAAGGCTCTAATGACAATTTCATTCGCTAGGAAGGACCACACGCGCGTGTCCGCTCTCCGTAAATCTCTTTAGAGAGTGAATACTACAATTTAAAGAGAACTTGCTTTACCCTAATCGCACTCACATTACCCCAATGAGATGAGTTCCGCTGCCTAATAATCTAAAAGTTTTAACGACCTAAATATATTTCGAACCGAACATTACTTGAGGCAAGGATATGAGTTTTAATAAAAAATCAAATAAGATGGACTTATTTATTTTAACCAAGACTCTTTAGTCGCGTTTCACGGTCTCACGAGTAAACCCGCAAAGGCGATTTACACCGTGCCGAATTTTAAATATGCCCATCCATCAGTATCAGCTCAAGTATGAAATACGCATTTTCGGAGGCAAAAGTACGTGAACTCTTGACCTAATGATTTCTTCACGCTGGATGTCACGAAGTTCAGACTCTAAAAGTCTAAGGACTTGAGTCATCAGCGCCCTTGCTCCTGCAATATTCCGCTACACTCTAAATCCTCCGCATACTGACGGCGACATGCGGTTCACTGTGTTTGATGGTTCCCAGAATTCCTCGATAAACCCTCTAAAGTTATTGCCACACTTCGCGGTCATCCCAATACGTGCAATTTGTTGCGAGGTGTAACATCCCACGACCTCAAAGCGACATACCTCCAAGTCAATGAATATCTGTAAAGTAACTCTGGTCTTTCTGCCCTTCAGGCGAGACAGGTATTGATGTGCAATTGTCCACATAATCGCAGTCTTGTGGCCAAGACAAAAATGTGCCTATACGGCTAGGAAGACGTGACCTCACTCAGAGATCCCCAAACCGCATATAATTGATTCAAATTCAATCTTATCCCTAATTCCTTTAGCCGTGGGAAACCAAAGGATCATTTTTTATAAAACCATGTACCATGTATGTAAAAAATTTCCAAGCAAATTTAATTAACGTTAAGAATTACGGATCGAGGGTTGAATCACTTTTGCGGTCTTGCTGGGTAATTGAATGTGTTAAATAAATAACATCGCTTACCGGCCTTTGGCCAAGTTCGCAGCTCTAAAGGTCAGGTCTTTGATTAAGCTTCGCGCCTCAGTCGGCGTCTCTTCGAGCGCAGAAAGGAATTACTGCCAATGGAATTTTTATGGAGAATTAATTTGCGGTCAAACCACGGCACTCGGAAGACTACCGTCTGTCAGCTCACGCTACTCTGACAGCTCTGTCGTTTCAAGTAAGACGGCCAAGGGGTTAACCGCTCGAAATTGGAGTGAAAATTTGAAAGTTCTTGAAAGCGTATCTGTACAAAAAAATGATTGCGAGACAAAAAAGATGCCCACTTTAAATTCCTTTCAGAACAGAAGCAGTGAGTCCACTTTATATTGTATCGTTAAGTATTATTTTCGCACACAAAAGACATGCTCGAGGCGTTTTTCCTTCGACCCTTACTCAAATAAAATTGATAATACCAGATCCGCCCTAGACGACCACTACCACCACCATTATCACCTGAGGCGCAAGATGCCACTGACAATAATCTTGTTGTAAACATCTCGTAACGACATAATTGCTCGTTCGAAGTGACTCTGCTTTAGGGTTCAAGAAAAAACGCCGGGGGTCTTTTTAAATTGGCGACTTTTCGGTCAACAATCGACCCTTCCGGAGTTGCTCGGTAGCCGTCTTTCGTTCGCTCGTGAGCTTTGAACAACCCTATGACACCCTGCGGCTATACGATAATGGTCATGGAGGTAAGTGAGACGAAGCCGCCCTCAAATACGTTCCGGATAGAATTTAACTTGCACAAGCCGTCAAAGGACCTCACGAGTTCCTACAAACAAAATTACACGTCTCTTCAACATGAAATTTTGCCTCCTTTTCCACGATATCACTTCTGTCAGATTTCTTATCTTCAAAAGAAATGCTTTCTTTACGTTATTGTCAGCTAGATTTCATAACTATTATAAAATAATACTGTGCGGGTCGCAACGGAAATCTTACTTTTCCTCATATGCTTCTACAAAATGACTCAACAGTTCTGAACGTTCAAGTGAACGAATTTTTGTATTCATCGTATTTTAAACTAGATACAGCTTTAAAATATTGATTCATTTGCATGATTTTTAATTGAAACAATATTTTTAGGTAAAATATCGCTTTCTATATCAACTTGGTTTTCCAACAAATGCATGGAATACATTTTTTTCATAACAAGCCTTTTAAGGTTTGTTATGTTTTGCTCGGTCAGTGAAATAGCTCGAGTTTTTCTGAAGTTCAATTACAGTGCTGTATTCATTGTGTATACCACTGAAACTCGAATATGGTTATTCTGTGTGAACGATTCACTTTTCAGTTGTTGGGAAAGCTTTGGATGGAAACGCAACTGGAAAATGAACCAAAGCTAGCGTTCGTTACATACAAGGCGACAATCCCTTTACAAGTTTATCGTCACTATCGTTGCGTATTTTCAATGTCCCTTTGACGCAAGTAAAACATCCTTCACGCGACTTGACGCAACTATCGACCGGACACGTTTACAAGTAAAATTCTCTCGGTTTACTTGTTTTGGAAAGAGAGTGACGTATTATACGATAAATAATAGACACAGAATTGCTTTTGTATTCATATTAAGATCGTTTTGAGTGTGCAGAATATTTTCCTTCTATTCGGGATTAATGGCTCGGACGTATTTTATAGGGACCATGGTTATATCACTGACCGCTGCCCGGCTATATGATATATAGTCGGAAGTTTAAAAGTAAAACGCACAGGACGGGATGGCCGGCTTACCATATCGGTCATACTCCCGAGGGAGATTTAAATTTCCGATTTTGACGTTTTTCTTACGTGCTCTGCAATTCGTAACCATGAAATGATGTAGATTCTTCTAGATAAAAATCTGCCCTCTGCGAGGGCACTTTCTCATTGAACCGCGCACTTTGCGCTCGTTGTTGCGCGCTTCGCGCCGCTTATAGCAAGCCTTATCTCTGTTACATGCTTTTAGTTTAATGACCTTGACAGTCGCGCTTCCTGCTCGATTATAAAAAAATTATCTTGATGATTTACTGTTGGTCCTATAAAAGGATGTTTAACTGCAATTTTATTTTATTTTTTAAGAACACAAATTCTACTCCACACAAAAGAGTATACTTCACAAAAATATTGCAAAAATTTAATCTGAGTTATCATTATAATCTTAGCAATCGGTAAATGTTAATTATGTTTTTTTTTCATGAAATGGAAACTTTCTTGAGGATTTTGAAATCAAGATGCATAAGTAAACAGATTCATGAAGATAAAATAATGTTTCCTAATTCTGTTTGATCCACAAATATTGTTCCAACTAAAAATAAAAATAGACGTTATAAGATTTTTCCATCTGTGTCAGTGTAGTCAAAACATTTTTTGTATGGAAGTATTAGTAACTTTCATGAATTTTTTTATATAGATGCATCTTGGTAAAGAAGCAGATCAGTTTTGTGATCTTTAATTAATTAACCAGTCTTTTTCACACATTTTCATTATTGTTTTTCACTAGCAATAGGATTAAGTTGATTTACGTGTTCCCAAGTAGTCAAATAACAGAAAATCTCTCAATTCCGCGAGCAGCCTCGCTTACTCTAATCAGAGTCAAAGTGTCTAATCAGGATTCGTGCTCTAGTTGATGTGATCCACATTAACAATGTTGTTAACAAGCATGCTCGACTACGCAATCCCCAATGACTCTGGTATACTTTGGCTAAATTTAAATCCTCTTCTCCCTCTCCCACCCACAGAGATAAGTGTGACGACCTGTCCAATGGCTCTGGGGAAGGGTTGACGCAATCAACGTAAAACGTAACGCCGACGGTAACGCGGATTAGTTTATCTTCAGTCCCTCCGACTAAACTCTACCTTCGCCGGGGAATCATTATGAGATTGCAGTAATTACACCAAGAAAATAGCGAGAATGGCAGCGTAATTCTGCTGACGAAAATCGCAGTGGAATGGTTATGGTGGGCTTCTTGTCATTCCATTCCAGGAATCTATTTGTTACTAGGATGTTAGAATTAGTTCGGATTAGGTGAAAAATTGCCAAGATTACGATATCCGTAAAGATAAATTTTCAATGTTGATTCTGATACGACTTTGTGATAGAAGATCGAGTTTGACACTGTGAAAAGTTCCGGGAAATTTCTCTACAATTTCTTATGGATTCTTCCACAGTTTGGAAATTTTTCTAAATCTTTTGGTACTTTTTTTTAGAAAAGTTAGGGAATATCCCCTGACGGTCGTAAATAATTAAGACGTAAATAGTTAATACTTGTCTCGTCGCGTGCCCGTGACGTTTAACACGTCAAAATTACCATGCGGCGCGAATTTTGAAAGAGTAACAGGTGAAATTGTAAAGACGAAATTGTAGGTGAATGTGAATATGAAGCTACATAATCGGCGCCCAGATCAAGTCCACGACGATTTGACTTTTAAAAAGATGTCCTTGAATATTTAAATATGAATTTTATTCTCTGCGTGAAAAAAATGTCTTTATTTTCATCAATTTTATAGGTGTTTAATAACAAAATTTGGAGCTTGAAGATTGATGCCTCACTCACTTTAATATGTATTTTGTCAAGTCACCGAGCATTAGGGTTCGTTGGTTCCCCTAACTTTCGTAAAGAGAAACAGGGTGTAAAATGCATTTAATTCACGTGTTGCCAGAGCGAGGGTCAGTCATGTTTGAAAGCACCCTTCTCTGCTCTAGTCTCAGAGCACTTAACTCGCAGCGAGATTTAGGAAATCGGATCTCCATGAATTTTTAGACAAATCCGCGTCTGGTGAAGTCATTATAGACACTCGATCAATCATAGACCTACAGTATTGCTTCTGGAAGAGTCGGTGACCAATTTTTTTCACTTTCGAATAACTTATTTACGTAAAAAGTTCTTGTATGCTTTATGAAAAGGCTTATAATTTTTTGATGAAAAATATAAACCTTGATGCATAAATTAATTAATTTACTTAACGAATGCACCTCTGGTGGCGCATAATATATAGTCATGATTTCATGAGAAATGGAAAGGGTATAAAAGAGTTGAGTATAATAACCCCAAGGTCGTAAAGTCTGATGCGCATCCCACATGAAGGGTCATTCTGTAACCAGTAGCTACTCGAGGTGCGAGAATCTTTTTCATTACCTTTTTATCAACGTAATTCTGTAACTTGGCAAGATAGGGCAATTTTCCCTTGTTATTTGTATACTGCTGTACAGTGTACACATTTCACGAGGTTAATCAAGTTAACTGAGATATGTGAAACTCACATGGGAAGTAGTGATGCTTGATAGTTACCTTTATTGACTTGAATATTTAATTCTGTGTAAAACTCCCTCTATACCATATGTACACAGAAAACGGACAAAGGTTCGGAAACCACACAAGTTAAGATTTTAATAGCAAAAATACCCCGAATACAAATTTAAATATTTTAGAGAAGGCAATTGGAAATATAGATTTTGAAAAAAGGAGATGAAGGGGGATTTAGAAAATATGTTTGAGAAATGGGAATGATAGGAGAAAGTAAAAAATTAGTGAAACTTTAAACCAGAAAGGATTACTACACGTATTAAATAACTCGTGACAAGGTACCCCAGCAGAGAGAAAATTTATTCACCAATCAGAAAAGATTATAGCAGACAAACGAGTTTTATGAACGAGGTTAATAAAATTCTTTTCCTTGGTTGAGAAGAAAGGGGTAATGAAGTAGAGATTTAAATGGCTACTGAAGTATGAGCAGCCTCAATCGTAAACGTCCACCCCTCAAATAAGGCTAACCTCCTCTTATCTCCCAATGATACTTATAACCAGCTTCTTTTTCCGCGAATGGTCGGAGCTCGTCACTTTGATGAGAACAATTAAAAGTACCGCATCGTTCGAGAGCAAAAATAATTATCCAAGAGACGGTTTTATTAGTCTTTTTCTTGCAAAGTAATTTCTTATCTGAGCGTCCTTAATAACAACTGGCGTTTCGAATTTTTCGACTATGTATAGTATATAAATTAAACTATTAAATTTCGTCTATATAAAACCAGAAATTGATTAAATCTTCAGTAAGATGTCGAATTACCGATTTCAGGAGAAAAATTGTCTCTTTAATTAAGATTTAGAGGTACAATATATCTGAAATGGGCAGTTTCAACGACTCAAATAAGACTAAGATTAAATTCTCAAAGACGTTGCCATTTCTTTCTCGGAAACCGATGCAATAGTGGATCTCTCACTATTGGGACCTATAGGGATAGGGGAGCAAAATGAAATCGTTGGAATGCGATTTCATGCTGTTTGGAATAAATAGTCTTGTGTAAAGATATCAGATATCTAACATATCAACAATATAGGTACCTTCATGGGCGGCGCTACACGGAACTTGCGTACTCGGAAATTTGTACAATTTCATCAGATTTCATGGAATTTAAAATAATTTAATGGAATTTTACGATATTTTGTGTGATTTTATAAAAAGGCAAGAAATTTCACTAGATTTTATGGTGCTGAAAATTCCAAGAATGATAACCTTCAGACCTTCCTCGACAGGTAAAAAGTTTCCAATTTAAATAACTCGAGCAAGATTAATATTCAGCCCAACAATAATAGACTTGAATGAATTATCAATAATACTTTTCTACGACGTGTCTCTCTCCAATTTTTTAATTCAGATAATTAAAGTGTCTAAATAGAAGCCCATTAATCCATGTCTCGATTTCAGAAAAGCGAAAGTCAGTGAGGCGATAGGAAACCCGTGTTGAAGGGTTGATAAACCCCATTACTAGTTAGTGAGAAATGCATTGTATTCTAAAACCCCATGAGAATATCTGAAGTAGATAGTACTGCGTGACGAACGGTGCGATAGCAGTATAAATTAAGTCCTGATGCGGATATATTAATTGCAAGTCTCCTCACTTCCACACTACATTCACAATTTAAAAATCTATATTTCTTTAAAAGGTGATAACAAAATATATGTAGAATATTAATAATTAGATTAATAGAGGAACTACATTTTTTTCTCCTGATTTTTCTTTATATCCTTTTGATGTTACAGACAACTCCGAAACCTCATAAACTTCTGAACTCCTGTGGCCTTTTGGCCACCCGATAAGCTGGTGAGAGAAAATCTCAGATTCCTTCTATCAGTTACCAAGCGTGGGTCGAATTTCCTTGCCAACGACTATTCATTCACGGAGGCCTTTCTTGAACCAAAAAAGCGGAAATTGCTTGGTCGAAATCCGGCCTCCTTGTTATGTCAGTGTGGTGCCTCAATTCTGAATGGATTCTTTTCATTGCGATTTGATCTACCAGCTTTTGAGTGATAACAAGTTCTGAAATCTTTCAGGTATATCATCTCCAGATTTATTTACGGTCACAAGCCGTATTATGGAAAGGCAATAAGGCTTATCTACAAACGAGAAGATTATCTTTCGTTTTGATACTGTGAGGAAAGAAATGATCTTACTGCAAATGGGGTTGAAAATAATTACAGATAATTAATCGTTTTGTATCAAAAAGTCTCGGCATCCTGTTTTATCGGAATTTTTTTTTAATTCCGTTTCTAAAACTTATAAATTAAACTTTCTATCACAAAAGACGTTACTGAGTCTCTGTTTGTCCATCCGAGCGGAATTATTTAAGTGAAACTAACAACGGACGCTTCCAAAGATTATTCAACCAATCACGGATTCACCACCCGTCACTCAAACTAACGTCAAAAACTGCAACCAGCCCTTGACAGCCACTTTAAAATTACACCAATAATGAAATCGTGTCCGACCCTAATTCCTAAGCAATCCTGTGCCAAGCTAAAAAGAGAGAAGAAAACACGAGGGAAGGGAATGGATATAGTGTTGAACAGATGCGGGAACAATTCGACTCGATCGTCGGTGCGAAATGAATTTAAAGTCAGGACTTACAGGTTCATCCTCTCCCCCGCCCTTTAGTGGTGGCAATTATTGTAGACCGATCAAGCGTAAGAGACATTATTATGGGTAATGTTCTCCCTTCTCTCCTGCGGGTATTTTTTGCTTTAAATTGATAATAGAATTATTGAAACAGCGAATTAAAGATTCAGTTTCCATTTCGTAAGCCTAAACCTTTCGCTGTGATAAAGTAATTTTATTCACAAAGGAATCAACTCCGCAATTGAAATTCAATATGACAAGAAAGTATGAATTTTAAAAATTCAAGAGAATTCATAAGTATGCAATGTGAACTCGTTTATTTATTTCCAATCAAAAAACTCAAAATTCTATAAATTTCAACAAAGTATTTCAAGTATAGAATTCAAAAGATTAAGGCATCTGTAGTTTGAAGGGGTTTCATCAGTTTAAAAATTTGCATCGATTTTTGAGGAACTTCAAGGGCTGTACAAATTTGTTTTCCTAGGAGGATAAAAAAAAATGATGTGTTGCCCGAAAATCAAATGCACAACATATGAAGATTGTCCTGATATTCAGACAGACAACACCTTTTAGGAATAGCATGATTAAAAGCAGAAATTATGTTTTGAGCCAGTTAAATATTTTTGTAAATTGATTATTGACACCCCTTAAATAATACTACTAGGCATTTATTTTAACAAGGCACTAACCAAAAAATTTTGTCGTTTGACATTCATGTTAAACTTAATTTTGACAGTCAAATATGCAGCAAACAATTCTTCACACCAAAATTTTATGCGACTTTCTGCAGAATCATAAAATCTTTCATTTCCCTGTTGAAATCGCGACTCTACGTGACTGTGCACGGGCATAAATATTAAAGAGCCTTATATTATAGGGGCGCGCCGTGTGCAGGGCATCCGCGGAAGATAAAAATCACGAAACATTATACAGATTTGTCGGTCGAGTTGCTTTTACGATTTTTCTTCCGAGAGTGAAACGGTAGCGTTCCTGCCCAGTGCCCCCTTTTTATTCTCGTAATTTAATTATCTTGGATTCTCAGCTGAGACTAGCTCTATAAGTGAGTTATATATAGCGACTATAACATCTCACATCAATTCCAAAGAGATATCACGTTAAGTTCGCTGAGCTGCTCACGCATATTCCTCATAAACGGCAATCGGATTAAGATGAAACCCCAACGCGTTTGGTACTTCCTATCGTAAAATTTACCATATTATACATATTTTTTAAAAAGTTTTGTCGCTTTTTCATTTTTCAATCACAAAATGGATCTTTTTTACCACAAAGAGGCCAAATTGTGGTTAAATTTGCAGTAGTCACCATTTCATTGTTGGAAATGAAACCATATTTCACTCTGTGTATATTTGGTCGAAGAATACAAAAAAAACTTCGAAGCAGTATGTTAGGGTATGAAGAGGGGGTGGACAAGTTCGACTATAAATGGAATAATAGGGAATCCCTAAACCAGGCCTAGCACACTCTTTATATGTATTAATACCCGGAACTCGCCCCGTCATGAGTGTGATTGGGGTGCGAGTGTGCAATATGAAGAAAAATGCTAACAAAGTAATAGTGGTACAATGCTTTTAATGTTGATCAGGATTTTTTTGGTACCTTCATAGGGAAGCCAAGTTGATCGTTCTGCCCTTCTTTACCCAATTAAAAGTTTCAGGAGGTCAACATAAAAAAGTCCTGTTATGTATACGATTTACAGTGCACCCGGAGTTTTACGTGAAGCAGTTATTCATCCGTATAATATAATCCTCTGTTCATAATGAAACAAGGAAAATCACTGTTTTGGGCAGATGCATTAGAGGTTTGAATAGATAAAAAATTACCTGAAACATCTGTTTCTATTTTTGAAAATAAACTAATTATTATAGGACAACAGAAATTAGGTACATTCCGCTTTCTACACTATAAACTTAGGAACAAGAATTTCACAATGCTGATTTTATTGTAGAACTCAACACACGTGCCATGAACGCTGTTCATAAACGGCATCTGTCACCGGTCTATGCATTTCGTATTTTACGTTTTACGCTCGCTCACCCGATTTATGTTCCGGTTTATGCTTCACACCCGACGCGTATACCCGGACGCGTGTATGACTACATTACCGAAATAATTAAAAAAAAGATTAGACGTGACTTACTCCTAACTGTGGCAGTCGAAATTAATTTTTCAGTGTTCAGGAAAAATATTAATATTTATATAACAGGTAGTAGCAATATTATAAGTTCGTTACAATAACGCGCGGAAAACAATGCAAGGGCAATATTATTATAATAATATTCAAATACAAAAAAGATACAAAATTACATGATTTAAAATGTGAAATTCAACAATTTTAAGGGTTTTAACCCAGGGGTTGACTACTCGTAAAATGAGGTACTGAAATATACCGAATTCATAACCATCACTGCAAGCGAGCAAACGAACGAATGAATGGAATTAGTAAGATTATTATAAGTAATAATAATAATAATTAGCTACTGCCAAATAAGTAGAATTAAAGTTACGTCTGACCAAAATCGACCGCTACTACTAATAGTTGCCTTAAAACAAAGGGGAGAACCCTAGATTTTTATTCTTTTAATTTGCTATTCTGGGAAGGTGGGAAAGTTCGAAAGGGGGGTTAGAAAAGAGAGTGAGAATAAAGAGTGGAATAAGGGAATTTATAATTCTAGATTAAACAATTTTTGATGATATCCTATTATAAATAGTATAAAAATTCCGATTGAAATCTTTTCTGATTTGCTTATATTAAATTTAATAAGCATAAAGGGCACGCAGTTCGTGTAGTCTCAAAGGAACAAATATCGAACACCGCAAGGTTGTACTTGACCCGAATCAACGGGAGGTCGAGAACGTGCTCGGAGAGATTCGTCCTCCCTTGGAAAATATCCAGTCTGCCTGCCATGCACTAATGACAACACCGGGGTGCTTGAGCCCCTATCATAATTCGCAGCTTCTGGTTTTCTCTCGAGGGCTGTTGACACAATGCGGGCGCCTTACCGCAGCCCCATTTATGTCTAAGAACATCCAATATTGTTGAGCGAGTAGAAAGAGACGGGTCACACTAACATAACTCGCTCTGCGGATTTTGGACACCACAGTGAAAGCTTTCCCGTGGGACATGAGGATCGTGACGAGATCAAAGAGAATGTTTACTCCTAATGACTGTCTCTCACGGAATCGTGTCTCTCGAATCACTCTCGATATATACTCGTTTGACGCCGATCACAATCAAATCGATGCTTATTTGCTCCTCACTTCTTCCAATTACTTTTTATGACAGCAGATAACAAAATGTCACGCAGATTTTCTCTCATTAGACAAAAGTAAATGCGGGCTTGGAAAATGATGCAGAGAGCACAAGATTTTGTCTGCATCAACGTGCATTGTTCAATGTGCTTGTAACCAGCAATTTTTTCCCGAAAAATAAAAAAATTCGAGGGGGATTTTCAGATGTAACACAATATTATTATATAAAGTAACTCATTGTATCGATATGATACCACCCGTAGAGTTCTTTTTGCGTCAATGGCACGAGATGTAATCAAAAGGGCTGATATCGACCCGTCGAGGTTTTTATATTCACCTAATTTATGTTCACATTCGAGGTGACAAAAATATGCGGGATGGTAAAATAAATCAATCTAGTATGTTTAATGTAGTATATATGTCCACATATAAATGACCCAGCAATTTCCCCACAGAATTACACGGAAAAACGTTGATCTAGGGAAGTTACCGAGTCATTGTCATGATTTGTTCAAATTTTAACACCCCTTTCTCCCTCCGCCTAAGGATTCGTAAAATTGTATTATGATAACGTGATTAATACCTAATTAGACGATTCTATAGATAACTAATAAAAGATAGCTATTAGTATCTCTTTTTGCAATGTGGAGGCAAATTGTGAGTGCAGTATAGATTCAAATATATCTCCATTTAAAGCTTGCGAGGCCTGGGTCGTAAATCTTGTGTTTTCTACATAGGAACTCAGATTTAGGAAAACTCATGTTTGGAGCTATCTCTTGCTCTCCTTCTGTCTATGCAAGGCTCATGCAGGTATCATCCCGCGAAAGAGAAGTGCCAGCTGTAACTTTTATCGGTTATAAAGCTCGCTATATTATGCTGAGCTGGAATAAATACATTTATGCCCTCCTTCTTTTGCCGACTATTCTCACTCAGCATCCGGTACAGGGTGCGTCTTATCAATCTAATATATAGCTCATCTTTTATGCTTCTTGTGCAAAAAAGAATCTCGTTTTACCATTTAGAGCTGCACTCTCAATCTAGTAAGTCTAGTAAGTCGTTTACTATTCCTATAGGCATTTTTACTATGAATTAGTTACAAACTACTAATTCATTTACACTTTTAGACAAATTTCCCTGAAAGAAAAGTATTAAAACTGCGAATAAATTTTCAAAAATAATGATGTTGACATTGTTCAAAATTTTCGCATAATATCAATTTAAATATTTTTAAATTTAAAAAAAACTTTTAAAACTCTTAAAATCCTTTAAAATTCTACAATAAACTTTTAAATCACTAAAAATCACTTAAAATTTCTATAAATCTCTTAAATTCGTAGAAACCTCTTGAAAATATAAAAAAATTTCACGACAAACTTCAAAATCTCATGAAATTCCTAGAAATAAGCCTTATTAAATGAATTAGAAGTTTTTAGATAATTAATAATTCAGATTGAGAGAGTGGGATACATTTAAGACCTTGTTTTTTGAATTTGTAAATTGTCATAAATGTTTCCTGTATGTAAGGAAACAAAAGAAACAATTATGGAACAGTACCTTGCAAGATGCTACATCTTTTCGAAGCTTTTGTTATGAAGTTGGATTTGCATAAAAATATTCAGAAACAGATGCCCTAGTAAATATTCAATGAGATTCCCCGACCTTTTTGTTATGCCGTGCGTTCTTTCCTTTGAATTTGAATTGACACGACAGTGATGACTTTCTCTATTTTCATAAATGCGTGGTTGAAAGATGGAGTGAGTATTGGCAAAATGCGTTTCGGACATCTCCACGACCTTCTGTCGAAGGGAGATAAGAAATTGAGCGATATCCTCTCCGGGTCGGAGACAGGCAGAACGGACGAAATCTATTTTTTAAGGCTTTGTGTCTCTATATCGACATAGGAAAATGAAACCGGCAGTACTCCGGCATTGATACATTGGATGCCATTCGTTGAATGCAGGGATTATGCGTGGCATAAAAACGCAATTTCCCATGAATTCAAACAGTTTTCCCTTTGGGTTGCACCACTATTTTTCTCCACGAATTAACAAATTACTTTTTGTCCAAATGATCGACTCGGCGGAACCTTGAATTCAGTAATACAATAATTCGTCCAAAATGTGCACTAATTTCTCGAGATAAAGTCAATGCATGAACGAAATCAATTTCTGTGTCGCTCACCCCAAGTCACAAGTGGTCTGACACTAAATGTCATCAGTAGTATATGTATTACTGGATTCTGAAGTAAAAAAATATTGCAAACTCTCGAATATTAGAGACAAAGAATAATAAAAGTACAACCCTTTGACGTTGTGATGGAGCAACGGGAAAAATTAGCTTTTTGAAATGATCCACGTGTGTTATTAGCTACTAAGGGTCGTTTCATGTTCACCGCTCATTGTTTTCGTCGTGCTCTGTAGGGCTGCATTTACAACAATACTTCAAAGTAAAACACAGTACACGTACCACACTACCGCACATTCACAATTTTTATACTCCATACGCTATTGCCGTTTTTCTCGATTTTATTATGCACTAAACAAGTCATTTCAATGATAATAATTATCATTGACAATTAATGATGCACGAGAAGACAAGAATTTCTCGATTCTCGCTTGTCAACGGTTGAAATTTGAAAACTCTTGTAGGTGCGTCTTGTTATCAAAAAAAGTAGAGATCAAGCGAGCAAGATTCTTGATTTTTTACAACTTTCAAATACATATTTTAAACAATTCAATTATTTTCATTTTATAAATTTTTATCTTGTGTAGTATAGAAGAAAGTAGCATCCGATAAAAATTAATTTTTAAAATATTTAAATTCTCAAATTTCTTATAGCGAACATTAGATTAAATTCATTTATTATATCATTAAATCTGATGTAAAAGAAATTAGGATATAAAATCTACAGATATTTTTTAAATCTCGAAAGGGAATTAACGTTACGAATACTTTTGATACTTATGCACATTAAAATTCAGATATATTTTTTTTGTCTGCCGTAAAATACATTATACAAGTTTAATATATATATGTATACTAAGCTATATATATTTTGCAAAGAGTCGAATACAATAGGATTGAAAACAAGGGAAGGCGCGCACATCAAAGTAACGGAAGTTATGAGGAATGGCAGGCTCCGCACATCCGGCGCAGACTGATAATCATCTGAACGAAATACTTTTTAATCTTTAATTACCGCGCACTTGGACCCTTTGATACATAGTTCTCGTAATGATTGTCCCTGGTTGAAAAAGATGGATTTATCTTCTTGATGAGTGGCACCGATAAGAGTCACAAAGTTCTCCCGCAGGTATCTAGCGTATCGACCTGCCTTGACTTCCGGCCCATTAGTCTGATCACTCCCTTTCTATTTTCCTCTGAATGCTTCGGTGGCACCAATAATTTTCCTCGTTTAGTGACTCGACAAACAAGATACATACACCCCCGCAGATATAAACGTACGTACTACGTAGAGAACGAAGAGAGAAGAAGAGAGTTGTGGGATGTCCTTTGTAGGTTCAGTCGGTGTATTTCAAAGCTATTATTATTCTTCGCATGACATCTTCTTACCCTTGTTCATATGATTCTTTTAATAGATATAGAGTAGCTTATTATTATGATATAACGATCGGGAACGAGAATTCTTCTCTTTGAACTCCAATTACTTCGATATCTTTTTTCACCTTTTGCTTTACAAGAAAAGCAGTTTGTAATTTGAACTATTTATATCATATTGAAGACGTCTTTGCAAATTCCAGTAAAATTTGTTTTAAAATATTGGAGAATAAATAAATTTTTTCGGTTGCAAAAAAGGTTTTGAAAATAGCAGGATGGTCGGAAAGGAATTTCGAAAAAGGGGGTTAAATACATTGGGTTTAAAACACAGTGTTTGAAAAAGAAAGTTACGAAAAGGGGGTTTAACGTTTACTCTACGGCAAAACTTCTCAAAAGCTTTCCATATTATGACAAAAAACTTTTTATAACTTTGAATATTTGACCGAAAAAGAAAGCTTTTTGGTCAGACAGAGACACAAAAGCTCTATTTGTACGGATTTTCGTTCCCAGCCGCATCTGCTCACCCTTGGGAACGAGGTGGGGGCAACCCAGTCATAAACATCCTGTAGAATAATTAACCCTTTGAGAACTTCGAGACTCTGACGATTTTAATAATCTTAAAAGACGCGGGCTCATGATTAGTACTTCAACAAGAGAATACAGTTGAATACGCTGCACAGTGTATATATATATACAACCCTACAAATTGTTCCTTTTGGTCTCAAAATAGCGCCTTATTTTTAAAGAAATAAAAAATATATATATTTCAGGGAATCGCAATTAAATCTCAGAATAGAGATTTAATTATAATCCGAATCATTTGAAGAAGGACTTACCTTCACGTCCAGCTCCCTCTCTTTCTGATTCTGAAATGATAAAATTTCGATTAATTCAAAAGTCGAGGTCAAATGAAATAAAATATCTTTTGTAATAAAAATGAAACTTACTTGCTTCATGAATCCAAATTACAAGATGCTCCCCGAACCTCGAACTCTTCGTAATCCTTTCATAATGGCACTTCACTTTCATCACTTTTCACTCGCGAAATTGAAAATCAATTAAATATTTCCATAAGTAAAAATTTGTTACACTCAGAAGACACTACTTTGCGGTCCGATACTTTTCATTCTTTGAAATTGCATCGGTTGCATATTTAGATTTTTGATGAGAGGGACTGAGGAGACAAGAGCGTCGCCTCTGCCTGCCTCTCAGGTTACGTGAGCTTCGTAGATCTATTGTCAGTAGGGCAGCTTGAATGTGCTTGTTTACGTTTCGAAGTATTTCACTACACTATACTAATCTGATTTCAGGGACAACAGAACGAATTTTCAAGAACACTTTTGACGCATTTTCACTTTATCACGACCTCTACGATTGATAGTAAAAACAAAACATTCAGTGCAAAATTTCTTGGAAGTCTAAATCATAATACAAATAGTAAACAATCTCAAACTAGACAACCGAGTAAACATAAAGAAGCGAAATTAAATGAGGTCGTCTATATAAAAACACAAATAGGTAGAAATCAAGATTCAATAAATTGATATTTAAATAGAAAATATTTAAAGATAAATAATAAATAAAAATCAGAATTGCAATAAAAGTAACCACGCGGAGAACAATAAACTAATGAAAAAATTCCGAAGAACCACATTGCCGGCCAAAATCAATCAATACATGATATTAGATTACCCATTGAAGAGAGAAACTAAATTAAATTGCTTTGGCTTTATAAAAATACAAAAATTAAATTTACTGCCAGACTAGAATGATTAATATTTGATTTTGGAACCGATCTTGAAATTCTGAATCTTCTCGAGTGACGATAGGTAAGCTGCCTTGAATGTTTAATCGTATACCGTATGTCGAAAGCGCGTTGTATGTGTCTATACAGTATACAGATATACCTATATTGTTGGCCAATTGCTATATGCAAAACGATTATATGCCTATTAGAGAGTATGCACAGTATCCTATATGCAGAGTACGTGGGGAACTGTACCAGTGCTGGTATTGATGAGCAGCTGACCAGAGGAATTGGTTCAGCACATGTGATCGATCCGGCTAATCTCCCTTTGCGTAGTACCAGATGCTAGCGAAATTGTATTACGCTTCAAAAAGTGACATTAGTGCACATTGGAATATATGCTGAAATTATCGCTTATTCTGTTTACTTATACAACATTGTAAATTCGATTCCAAACCATAGTTAAATCTGCAGTGAATGTCTAAAATCGAGTAAATTTTCTATAGTGTTTCTAGCATGCTTCATGAAAAAGGGTTTTCAGTCAAAAGTATAAAAGCATTTGAGGTCCTAAACCACGCTCTACAGAACATAGGCAGTCTTAAAAGAAGTCTCAAAGGACCGCCTATCCTCTGTCTATGTGACATCTCATACGTTTATATGCAAAAGCGACATGGTGTTCTCGATTATTTAAGTCAGTGTCTTTTCCGGACTGATCCATTCAGAACGCGCATCATTTACTCGGGACAAATGAGAGAAATCTCGGAAAGGAAAAACTTCCTAACTGAAAGGGGAATATACTCCAAGGCATTTTCGCGGGTTTTTTTGACGCCTCATTTGAGCCTTCTTCTGACGTAGCTCAGATCGAAGCATGCTGATGTGCAGAAATGATTTGAATAACGCCAAAGAATCAGACCGTTGGCTCAAATTGCAATCCATGTCTCAGCGGCATCGTTGCTTCCACTCGATTTTCATGAATGATATCCAAAGGCGCTTTCTACGCTGCGATGTTATTTTGCTGCTGCCAATCTTATCAAAATTTCCTTCTGAAGTTCATAATATTCTTCAGATTTTAACGAAAAGGTTCATTTGAAAGATTAAAAGTTTGTTTATATAAAAAATAATGATTAGAAATTCGGTATTTGACCACAAGAGGTATCAGTAGTACGAATCAATGAGTGGTCAGAAAATACACTCTTAACTTCTTATAAATGATGACATTGAACCGGTAGAGAACTTACAGAAATTGCTTTCAAAATTATTTTGGACTCTTTCAAGATCTCTTGTAATCTCTCAAAATCTTTGAAAATTTATATAAGTGTATGTTAGTCTGGATTGTGTAAAAGGTTTCCTTATGACAAATAGGAGCCCCGAAATTAAACCTGCGCGTTTCATGTACGATACGCTTGTGAATGGATCGTTAATTGTTAACTACCAAGCATTACACTCGCTTAGGACAATCTTATAAACCGGAAATTGAATGGCTGAACCTCTAACTCTCCAAATCGTTTGGAATTGGATAGCGTAGAATCTTACGAACAGTAAAATAACCCTAGTTTATTACTAATGCCTTATTCCCATAGCAGAGGCTATATACAGAAGGATCGCTCGTTCCTGGTGTCATTAATTTATACGTTTAAGACATAAACTTAATCGGCAATTGGGCATTCTGCATTCTGACCTTCAAATTACTATACAATATTTTTATTTTGCCCATTCTGCCGATTTTTGAATGTTTTTTCGTGTTCTACTAGCTATACTAATGTACTTATCAACCTCTGATATTAAATACTTTTGAGATTTAAAATCGGTGATCACGACTTGGCATTTGTAACCCTTCTGGGTTCGGTTCTTCGTCAAAGCAAGCAGTCGTTTTAATGTCGCGCCCCAAATAATCGTAAAATTTGATAATTAAGTTTAACCGTCCCTCTTAACAGCTTTTACACTACCCGTTGTGACGCTGCGACCGTTTATGTTTTAAGAGACGATTACTTCAAGCTTTAAAACATATGCGTTATATACCTTGCTCTGAGCATTTGAACAATGATTCCCCATTATGATCTCGACACGTCATTAACTCGTTCGGAATAGTCTATATATACTCTATAGATATAGAGTGTTTAATCGCTAAACGCCCAGTCTCAACTAAACGATTATTTGTAATAACAAGGTCCTTAAATTAAAACTTTGAAACCAAAAATCAATTTTTCGTCCAAATACAGAAAGCTAAATAAAAATACAATCAACTGGAAAAGTATAAATAAAATCTTTCAATTTTTACTTTTAAATTTTACTTTTATAGATGAATCGGAGGATTAATCACATAAGATATTTTGTGTCTTTTCAAGGATCTCAGAATCAGAATTAGCGGGATTGTTTGTCATGTGGAACTGAAAAGCATAGGGTGTAAAAAGGTATTTGCATTTTAAACAATTGATAGAGTGTGATGGAAGATTGAATTTCACACGAGAGTCTACTCCCTCGGAGAAAAAAGCAGAAATCCCTGACAAAACGATTCGCATGCCACAGAAACAATGAAACAGCCCGCAGACGGTTTTGTGTCGAGGCGTGTATTTACGTAAATTTTCGCGACTCGGGTCGGATATGTAGACTAAACAAAAAGAGAAATCACTCGAGTGTCCGAGGGAACAGAGTACAGCCATGGGAAGTGACGACAGTGGCGTCTGAAGCATAAATCCATCTGATGGAAGAGATCACGCCTGCTGAGACAATGATGCGGCTCGCAGACAGTTTTTGTGTTTCCTTCACCGTGGCCCCGACACCCCTCACGGGCGCCCGGAGGGGTTGGTTTTAAATATTTAGACGGCTAATTTGTGGGGTTGATTTTTAGCCGAGGAAGGAAAACGGGAATTAAAAAGAAACGTCTTCCAGACTGAAATAACAATGAAGAGGCGCCGACGCCTTTAATCACGATATTAAACATTTACAATTTTCACTGAAAGTATATTTGACAATTTATCTGCCGTTACTAGATTTTTAAACGACTTGTTTATGTAGGGGAGACCGAGGCTTGGCCAATTTTTTACTTAACGATTTTAACAACATAATACATTTACATTACGCATGGCGTTGCTGTTAAAATTTCTGTTTAAAAAAAAGAGCATTAGCCAACTTGCTCCGTTAGCCAACCAGCCCCGGTCTCCCCTACTTTTTGTAGGTAGAAAATGAAAGCTGACACAAAATACTTCAGTACTTCTAAATAGTTTATCCCATGACTGAAAAATAGACTGTATTCTGTGACCAAATAAAGTTCTAAGGCTTCAAGTTGACGATAACCAAAATTGATAGGTGGATAAAAAAAGAGATGAATTTAATAAACTGAGTTTGGCTAAAGCGATTTCATGGTGTATTGCGTACGAACGCATAAGCATTACAGATACGATTTGCGTTATCGAATAAGGGAATAGAAGATCGGACGGGGACGAACCCGAAAGCATTTTCGTCAAATCTGTTTTCCAGTTATTCGCAGAAGAGCTTGAGAATATCGAGTTACTGAATTTGTACCATGACTCGATTGGCATTGATTTGGGAAAAGCCTCAGAGAGAAGATAGTAAGAGGGTTCATAGAACCTAGTCCAGTTCTGAATATCTTTGTAGCATGAAATATCTCATTTACTTATCAATCTAAATAAACGTTTGTTTTCGATCCTATAAGATACAGTTTCAAATTTTTAAGTAACGAATTAAAAATTCTGCGTTATCAAGTATTCGCCTTCCAAATTCGTAGCATCAGTAATACATGAAATCAGTATATATCGATCTGGACAAAATATTGGCTAATAATATTTAATGGCTTCATTTGTCCTTCATTCTCACAATGAAGGCGTACCTGCAGGTACTGTTCAAACGTAGATAATGGTGCACATTTAGACTCATGCCATGAATGTGAAGCGTAGATTTCCTAGCTATTAAACACTATCAACATTGATGTGTTGACGATTATTGTGAATATGGACTCATTATTGGAATATCCCAGACTCATAATGATCGATGCCCGATACTCATTGACAATTTCGTTAATGGCGGTCTCGTTGTGCTAAACCGACGTTGAAGCATGTATACATCACGGAGAAAATTTGCTCGGTAATAATTACTGATATTTGTGGTGAAATTTGGATATAGTGGTATTTTGGTATATAATTTCGTCTAGTATCAGTATTATTTAATAGTTTTTTAAGAACATATTGTGTAATGTACATAAAAATATACAAAATAAACTGTAATTTTTCAAGGCATGCAATCTAATAGGCCTAGTTTTAGCAAAAAATATTTATGATTGCGAGAATATAGTTGGGGAAACTAAAATAATAAATGAGGAAGTATTCATCACAAATGCTATCAAGAAAATAAAATTTCTACCAAGGTAAAGCGTATAATTTTAATATTTTTTACCTCTCCCTAGAATAATAATTTAATAATCAGTTATAATTATTTATTATTGTTCCTAAAGTAAATTCAAAAATTCAAAATTCAGGTTATTCATACTAAAATATTTACCATTGCAATCTAATTTTAACTCTATTAATTAATAATTTGAAAAAAAGTTTTAAAAATTTTCTTTATAACATTTATTTTTATTTTATCATTAGTGATTGGCTTCTTACTTAGATTGTACGAAAATTTTTGGTAAAAAGAAACTTTCATCTGCATGCCCCTGTTTCTGCCCTAATGATACATTCTACTTACCGAAACGCCACTATATGAAAACTTCACCAAAACTTTCAGTAACGATTACCGATAAAATTTTCTCCGTGTATAGTGTCGTTTCCGGAAAAGCGCGATGTATCGCTGATACCCCAGGCGCATCACTAACGAGGTATTTCATTCAGCACCGGTTAGCAATTAGTGAAAGACCGAAATTTCCATTCTAACTGGAATTCAATCCCTAGCAACAGAAATAGAAAAAAGAGCTTTCATTTGCTTTTACGCTTTACGGATAGGAATCTGCCACATTCCTAACGGCCGATACGACAGATGAAAATCTTCGATTGAAGCGCTAACTTTAGTCCAACGGCCTGTTTGAATCAGGCATCGCAGAAAAAACTACAAGATTCCTGTATAAATAGTTAATGAATTGAAAATATTCTGCAATATTAATAATATTTACTAACATATGCTTGAACTTCAAGAATAAATTTCCAATACATTCGCTCTCTATATCTGAATCAGCGATTATACCTATACGCGAGGGGCTGTTCAGTCTGGAGTATGTGAAATTTAACATAAAATAGCATTTAGAAATACTTTGGAGTAAAAAGAGATAACAAGGAATTAGGTAGCATTGCAAGATCGAAATACAGATAATAAGAATGCGAGTAAATTCACGAGTATTAGATGAGTCGCTTCGAGTATAAGAATATATGCTCACAATAAACAAATAAACAAATCAACAAATTATACAAACAAACGGATATATGAGGTGCTCAATGGCGCAAAAAGTTTTTTCTTGATTAAAAAAATGAAAATATCCCATTAGAATAATACTCGCAACAAATAAGGACCATATGCTAACAATTACTATTATTATAAATATATTAATAACGAAATAGAATTTTGTTTTAATTTTTTCATAGAAATATGTTATTATTCTCATTAAATAGATTTAAATTGTGTTTGAATCAGATTATTTAAAATAAAGAATTATAATCATTAAATATTTCTAATTGTTAATAACAAAACTTATAAATAAACTAGAAACTACTGCACCCTTTGCTAAAAAGATTCAGAGAACTGTAAACAATTTCAAATCAAAGGGTTTTAAAACGTTTTAAGGGATTGTAAAGTACACAAAATAATTCCGAATTTTTAATTTCTGAAATATCAAAACTTGTAATTTTTTGTTTAATTTCAGGAATCTCCATAATTTTAAAAAAATGTTAAATTACTAAGAATCCCATCAATAAATTGCGTAAAATTCTTTCAGACTTCTTAACATTATTCAAACTCCCAGTAAACCACATAAAATCTCTTAAAATATCTGAAAATTTAATGAAATTTCGTAAAACCCCTTGAATCCCATAAAAATCCTTCAAATTAACTAATAATTTCGGGAAATCACAATCCTAAAATTCAAACACAATTTAAATAACAACATATTTCTATGAAAAAATGAAAAAAATGTCCAATTGCTTATTAAAATATTTATAGCCACAGTAATTGTTAAAATATGGTCTTTATTTGTTTCGATTATTATTCTTATGGGATATTTCCGGTTTTTTTAGTCATCAAACTGAAACTAATTATGTATGTTCTTTATGAGTGTACTTTTTCATAATTGCTTAGTTATATGAATAATTATTCAAACTGTAATTGAAAAATATATTCTACAGACGGTCTTGTACAACTCTTCCCAGGTATTAAAAAAAAAACGTCCAAATCGATAAAGTAATTGTAAACTGTAACCGATTTTCAACTCTAAAATCCAGATCCGGACCACTGTGCTGTGAGTCGTTAGTAGTATACATAAATAAGAAAGACAGCAAGCGAATACCATCGAGTACGAACGAGTAGCTTCGAGTTGTAATATATCGAATACTTGTAATATATTTCATTCATTACGAGACGATGGAAATTAACTCTAAAGTGAATAGCACCTTGCCTATTTGTTGGTTTATAGAATCAGTTTCCAAGGGAAATTTTCAACAGTGTAGAGTTTGAAGAACACTGGAATTACAGAACTGTACATTCGTGGGTGAAAGATTGGAAGTATGTGATGCTGAAAGAAAAAGGTACGTCGCTTTGTACTGATTCCCATTGAAAAAAAATGCAAGTAACTGCAGAATCATGCCGACTGCAGCGGAATAATGTAGTTTCAGCATCGTTTCACGTTTAAAATCCACTTAGTCAAAAATGCATCCAACTGCACGTAACGTTACCCCTTTACCGAGAGAACGACGCAACCGATGCAGTTCTGAGTATAAATGCATTAATCGGTAATGCGTTCTAGGGGATCAATCGAGACTGCAGCAAAGTTATTGAAAGCACGGACACATTGAACCGATGAAAAAAGCACCGTAGGTGAATACTTTCTTTTTTTTTTATCTAACAGAAAGTGTATATATATATTCATATATGTATTGAATGTGTATATGCTATTAAAAGGAAATTATATGAAAACAGAAATATGGCAATTGGTCACAAATGTTGGACGCAGGATGCTTATTTCTAAAAATGAGTCTGCCACGTTTGATTTATTATTGGTAATCCCGCTGGAGCGCGTTCTAAAGACCTGCCCATTAGCATCAAATGACGAAAACTTCGTCATTCCCGAGAACTCAGCTCGGGAAATGTGTTTTTTCCCCGATGTAATCAAATTTAAATCTCCCTACCTCGTCATGAAATTGTCGAAAAATCGAGTCATACGATCACCCGTGCTGCGCGAAAATTAAATTAAAGAGAAAACAGGGTTAGCCCCGATGATGCAGGTGAACCCCGGTTATTGCGCCCAGAAGGGGTCAGATCTGACGGAAAAAAATTGTCAGGCAAAAAGTACTGAACTCACACCGAAAAATAGTCCTCGTAAATCGTCAAATAAGGAACTTAATTAGATCAAACGGTAAATCTAAATTCTTAGTCATATTCTGCGTTCTACTATTTTAGTATGTTATGGACATTGACATTCTAAATTCCCGAGTGTCAATTTGAGCCTGAGGAGCACATGAAAATGTTGAGAAATGAAAATTTTCATCTCTTGGAAGAAGTTTATTTATTTATTTGTTCTAGAAAAAGTTCGGAGTTTCGTACCTGATTAATTGAAAAGAGTTCAGAATTTTTTCTGAAGCTGTTCAGTAAATTTTTACTTGAAAAACTAGTTATTTATTTGTTTTGGAAAAAAAAACATGAGTGATGCAAATTTAGTGATTTAAATATGAGTTTTAAGAAGAAATTCCAAAAAGTTGGAGATGCCGGGGATCGAACCCGGGGCCTTTCACATGCAAAGCGAACGCTCTACCACTGAGCTACATCCCCGAATGATATGACTGCGGAAAAGTACATAGAAAACGTTCATTGAATCTTAACAATGGAACAACTGAAACAATAAAAACCAGTTGTGACTTCGATCCCCGGTGTTTTATTTTACTGTATTTATATTTCTGTGTGCTAATTTGTTGAGCACTTTGTATTTTCTTAAATATTAAAAAATATATTTAATTCTTTTTGTTCGAAGTAAAGAATCTTTTTTATTCATGCATTAACTATTTTGCTAGTGTTGCCCTAGTCGATAATAATATTAATAATGTCTAACATCAACGTTCTAAAAAATTGTCAAGATGGGTGTTGGAGACAAATTGATTAAATTTATCAGATTTTTGTTTCACATAAATAACAAAATCCCTTTGAAAAATGTTTATAAGATTATTTCCAAGATGCAGCACGTTGAGGTAACCAATCCTGCATCTCAAAAAAAAACTATTTTCCAAAATAATTAATATATTATTATTAATTTAGTATTAATTTATATGATTTTTTACAACGCAAGAAGCCTTTTACTTTCTTACATTAGCTTTGAATTTTGATTCAGAATTTATATCTAGTCAAAAAATCAAGTCTATAAAAATGACAAAAGGACATACAAATGTTAACCATAAATTAAATATTTTGAACAATCCTTGGACAGGTTTTGAGATATTGGATGTACAAATAAATCCTACAAACTTAATCAATTTATTTACAACTGTCTTTAAGTTATAGTGGCGACGAAAAATTATCCGAAAAATTGATTAGACCGTTGTATTAGACATTTATCAATTGAGGAAAGTTTAATTAAATCATTTTTAAAATATTGGAAAATGTAACGACTGCAAAATAATAAAAAATGATAGAGCTAATCCGATTTTTTGAAGAAAAAAAATTGCATATGCATAAAAACAGGCTATTGCAAATCAGCTTTAACTTGCAATTAGCAATGAATGAAAATAAAATGAAATTACTCGAGATGCACATACATAATAGCTAATAATTACAAATAATCATGCAATTGCTTAAACAAGGATCATCAGATTGAATAATGAGACCTATGTCAATATGTTAGAGGGATTGAACAAAAGGGTCCATATATCCGAATATTTTCATTGTGACACCTGCAGTTAGTTTCCATACAACGAGTGGTTCGAATCAGGGCTGATTGTAAATTGAGCGCAAAACCGCCGTTGATTGGTTTAAAATCAGATCTCTGCAACTACGTCCATTGAGCTACATGCATCATGTTGGTGTGTCGAACCCCTTGCACTTCTATACTCTGATAACTATCTACAAACACATTCTTGAAATGAATTATACGGACACGAATATGTTGCCTGGCAACATCCCCCTGTGACCGAAATGCATCCATACCTATATTGTATTACGGATTTACTTTATATTGGAAAACCACCCTATTCATTATATCATTCGGAATCCGCGATGATTCAATATTTAAAAAATATTTTTCGATCCAATAGTCACTCTGCCACCTTACACTTACAATCTTAACTGTCATAAAAATGTTTACTATTGTCTAGTTCATGTAATTGTAATGCAAAATTGCAATGACGGTAGTACATACATATAGTAAAATTACATACTTTGCACTGCTTTGCATAGTATATAAGTGTAAATAAATTACGATTGTATCACATGTATTGTAATGTAGAATAGCAATGCATACGTGGAATATCATTATACATTATCAAACACTTAATGTTTCCAACAGGAATTCAAATGTTTTAAATATTCATCACAACTACTGATTCTGACGCTTATATATAACGTTATAACATATAAGAAACATATGTCTACTTATATGTATTTGCATTTGATTTGTTTTCCAATTTTCGCGTGTGATCTTTATTTCAAAGCTTCCTCTGTTAAACCCGATGGCAATGGCATATTGCATGTATAAGTGGTGCATACTACAATTGCGATGCAAACTGGACAATGGAATCGGGTGTGTGCAACTTCGTTACAGCGGGTACGATTTTCGTCCCATCAAAGTGGACAGTTTATAGCGATGGATTGAAGTCCATTGGATAAACCACCGTTATGTGTGAGTCCAAATAGTACGCACTCACAAACAAGAGTACAATCAGCGTTACTTACTCTGATGGCCATGTAATCGTGCATTTTCACTCTACTTCTATACTCAGGTATAATTGTCTTCTCACCCCATGTTTATAAAAAAAATCGCGCACAGAGCTGCATATCGAGATGCAACACCAACAACACTAACATATTAAAGTGTACGCAATGTTCATGTTTACTGATTACACACCTCAGTTTGCGTAATAGAGTATGTATAGAATATAGATAGGTCTGTTCGATTCTGCAAGAGACAAGCATTTGCCTGTTACGGTTCCTGCATTCATCCTCTTCTGTATCCACTCTCAATTCAATGCAATTTCCCTCAATTAGTGAATATATACAAGTATTGAGAGAGTAATGAAAACGGGATGTCTTGACTCGTCAAATCCAATAATAGATACATTCAGGATCCAATTTCAGAGCTTTGTATGGTATATTAGAGATTATTTTATTTTAATTTGTTGATAAATTTTTTGAATACAGTGCATAAAAGTAGAGTTTCATTGGATCAAATAAATGTATTTACTTGAAAAACAAGTTACTTATTTGCGTTGTCAAAAAACAAGATGTTGAATTAAGAAAATGCCTAGTTTGACCCTAGTGAGCTTTGAATTTGACTAGATATTAACATATGTCGAAAAAAAGCTGGAGCAAGAATAAGACACTAAAAATTATAACTGTACTTAAATTTATTATAAGCACAGAAGTAATTACAATTGTATAGAGAACAGGGGCTGGTTAATCTTACTTCTACTGATGGTAAAATGGTATCTGGCCTTGATTAGAAAAATACTTTTTGGTGTAAACCCTTATTTGGAGCTAATGTTCAAGTTGGAAGAGAAGGACAATTCAGGATAGCCAGCACCTGGTAGGAAAAAATTAAACGGGCTTAAGAAATCTGACAAATCCAAAAAATTAGCTGCCTTCAATCAAACAATTAAAGGGCGATGAACACAGAGATTCAAGAAAAATAAAGAAGTGAGATAAGAGTAACGTACTTAAAAAAGCAACTAAAAATAAATCAAAATAACAGGGAGAAACAAATTAGACCTTTCAAATTGAAGCCTAACAATTCTGAAGACATATATGATTTAAAATACAATAAATACTGCAACAAAAGATAGAATTGTGGAATTGTCAATAAACAGAGGAATAGGGGAAAGACTGTGATGTCTATGTGTATAATGAAGCCTGTATACTTGAAACTATTTATTTATTGCATCAATTTATTCCATTCCTAATTTGGGTTTTTTGCCAATAAAAAGAAATATTCTATCAGATAATAAATGTTTTCATACCAAGAGAATCTTACTTTGCTCCAAGTAGTTCCAAGCTCCTGCGAAGATGAACTTAAAATAAGTTAAATTTACTTGTTTCTGGAACATTTCATTTTCAATGTAAAAAGTATTTATACTATATATCTTCCAGATTCAACACTTTGTCAATTATGAAAAAAGGAAATGTAGAGGGAAATAGAAAAATGGACTAGAGAATAAAATTTCAACTTAATTTATTGTTTCGTTAGTTGTCATTACCGTAGACACCTTATGCATAGTAAAGTGGATCCGCGGAACATAATAGAGTTCCGAGTATATTCAGTATAAAAAGAACACGCGGACGCAGAGCTAGATTAAGAACTCGAGGAAGGACAAGGAAAAAATGACCAAAGTCAAGGCGTAGGTCTGGAAAAGGATTCAACATCGAGTCTTTGACAAAGGGCTGAAAATCTGCCTAAAAGTACATCGCCGGAGCACTAATCGTGAAGGTTGAATTGATTGTTACTTTAAATATTATTATTTAAAGAGGAGGTTCTCTGCTTCACGTTCAACTTAATTAATACATGTAGCTCGTTGTGATGTACAGATAATAAGACTAGAGTTTGCGAAATTTAACGCTTGAGGTTTGAACATTTTGTTATTCCTGATCACGATATAAAACTCAAAGGACCTTCCTTCTTAAGATTTACGAACGCGATCTTGTATATTTTAAGTCGTGCATCATTGCTCCTCTGCTCTAAACTAAAATCCAAAATTAATAATGATTGTGTTTATCAGTCATCAATTCTACAGTGAAAATAAAAAATTATATTTTTCACAAGGATTACAGATTTGAGGGGAAATCGAAAAATAATCCTCTCAAGAATATTGAGTTTCAATAATTCCCATTTGTACTGTGCGCTTCTTCAATTTTAACTAAAAATCGTCTTCCAAACATTTCTCGTATTTAAAATCTCAATATTTTCGAGAGTCTTCCAGGTTGGAAAGGAATTCTCAATATATTTGATTACGAAGTTTATAAATAGGTAAATCACAATTCAAGGCGCAAGTTCCACGAAAACATATGTATAAGCAAAATAGTTTATTCACACATACGTCGAGTTGCCAAGCCTTGAATTAAGCAAACTGATTTGTTCAGTACCGTCATTCGACTTGTTTTCATGTAAACGAAGAGTAGCAAAAAAATATGTACAACAAAACAACGTCGAAATCTTATCAATCGACTCAAGATTTGCAAGAAGTACTGCAAGTTTAAAACCTTTCTACGTAACAGAAACTTACATTGCTAGAATAATGGTATAACAATTCGTTACGCAACATTTGCAATTTACAATTTTGCAATTCTGCAACGAAACATTGTTCTCGGTGTACTGTTTCTCAAACTCCGATGAACTAGTAATCATTAAAAATCAGAGAACGGATACTGACTGAAGTGATTCTTTCTGTAAGTTACTATTTCGGATAGCTTATCGTGTTATCCTGGAATACCAAATCGCAAACATTTTTTAAAATCTTACGGAAGAGTAAATCAGAGTGGCGACTTTAGGGATGGGCGATCTCAATTCGATTCTGCGAATCGATCTTTTTTATTCGTTAAATGATTAAATCGATGTTCAGACTTTCCGACTAATCAGTTGGACTAATGATTTAAAATTATTTCAAAACTTAAAAATGTTTTACTTGATAACACTTGTTAATTAAAGCAACTATATCAGTTCTTGAACGTTCCGATTCAGTATCCACCCTGAAAAATACTAAAGAAACGATACTGCGGGTTTACTACTTGAGGTATAAAGTGTAAAATTTCAGTCATCGGACGTATAAAAAAAAACACTCACACATTGTTAACAGAAAAATGGAAGCAACCGTTATGTACATCATCGGGCTATACAGCGTTGTCAGCACTTGTGGAATGCCTGTCACCAAAGCGGTTCGTTTATAGAACAGTATAAATCTATAAATATGAGCACTGCGAGAAAGATATGTAAAGGAGACTTAGAAATTTCGAAGCTTATTATGGCAATGAAACGCATTTAAAAAGATTCTTAATCTACAGATGCCACTCATATAACCGTTAATTCAAGTGATATTTACAACGATATCTTTTATAAAATAGTTCGGCAATTCTACACTTTGGAAACAAAAAAAATTCCTCTGTTCTAATGAGAAATGTTAAAATCTACTACAATTTAAGATCATTCTTGCAAAGTAATGGAAAATAAAAAAATATAGGCGCGATTCTTAAAACTAGACTGGAACTGGAGGGTCCAATTGGTTTATTTCACAAGATTTCAAACTATGTACAATTTTTTGGGCACTCACTTTATAAGTTTGCTCAACTGGATCGATTTAAATTCGACGTTGATCTGGCATTCGTTTTATTTTGAAACTTTCGGCAAAAGCGTAATACTACTTTTAAACAATATGTGTAAAATTAGAGTACTTGGCCGAGATAAAAGATTTAAAGGAATGCAAATTTTGGAATTTATTTACGAGATTTTGAAAATTCAGCAATCTTGTCTAAAGTGTTTAAAGTTCCCCCAAAGACAGGCAAAGCCACAGTGCTCAATACTATACGCCTAATGAATTGTTACTGTCTGCACTTACTAAAACTTCGGAGAAATTGTTTCCTACTTTAGAGATCGCATTAAAAATAGCATCGAGATCGAGCGCGAAATAAATCTAAATCCTCACACGGATGGATCTTTTCTAGCATCTTTTTCATTTTAAAGAGGCTGAAACAAATGCAGATAAGACAAGAAAGTACGACCCTTTGGTTAAAATTCTTGTTTCATCAAGACACAGAAAAATCCTAGAGCATGCAAGTCCTACAGGCGATAAATAGTATTGTCGTTAAAAAATATCAATCCGGGTTATATTTGGCAAGCGTGCTCGTTATTCTGGAAGATCGAATTCTTACAGAGACGTTGAAGCGATATTTGAGGAGCGAAAAATGTCAATGGCTACGAGAAAATACCTCGCAGTTTCGAGCGTGCGTCCCAAATTGAGTCACTTTTGCTTAAATTCCATCCAGGTTTGATCAGCGAGTCTTTTTTTGAGTGAGCAATATCATTAAGAACCGGATCCGGAGTAACTTGGTGGAAGTCAAAGGCATGTAAAATTCGTGTAGCTGATGAGAGACGAAGTTTGCTGGTCGGTGAACTAAACATGAGTCTGCGGCTTTTTCGATTATTGCCGGGAATATCGCTAACCCTTCCTCTGCTGTAAGGTCGATTTTCACTTTGTAATTGCTTTACTTTGCGGGAATAATCTGAGCAATATGAGTTTGCCAGAGATCATTGGCGATACGACTGCTGTGGAATCCCATTGCAGGGTGTCACATAGTCACCGATCATCAAACTTGCATTCACTGGGTAATGTGAGGTATTTCCAAGGACCAGCGATTGCTGGAAATTAACACCAAGCTGTAGAGTAAAAATCACGCACGCAAACCAACCATTTAGTATCGATTTTTATGCTTTAATCATTAATTTTCAATTTCAGCGAGCTTATGAAAAATAATTAACTAGAAGGTGGTTACTAAATTCTTAGAAGACATTTCAAGGACTTGAAGTCCTCAACTATAGGGGATGACGGCTAAAATTAATTTTTAAAGTCCCTGATTTTTGTATTATTTCAAGGTCTTTGATCAATACAAATATAGAATGTTCTATTTTTCAATAAGGATTTCGTTTTAGGAAAGTTGCAATTTATTTTTCAGAGAATGTAATAAGGAGAAAAGCTCGCTGGATTTAAGTAAACTTTATGGACTTACAGTGGCAGGAGAAGTGAACATATTTGGTGTGATTCCACCCCCAATTAATTGAGCTGCTTGCGTGCTTGTAGCGGTTCCGACTCTTCCGCGTCCAGTACTCGAGATCAAGCCAGGATGAATGTTAGGCTGGCCGCCTGTTATTCAAAATTATTAGCGTTTTAGATCCGATATAATAAATTACATTTAGAAAAACTACAACATGTTCTTAAAACTGACGACAAAACAGATTAATGAAAGCCAGCAACATTTCTTTGCCAAAATGATACATTTGCACTCATAAAAAAAATAAAATAATAAAAAAAAAAAAAAAACATTCATTTTACAAAATAAAAAATATTTCACAACTTAATCTCTTGCCGCATTTATTTAAATGAAGGAAAACAAAATTAACTCATGGGATCGGTTGGAAGTAATAACACACAAAAGCTCTGTAAAGGTAGAAGAAATAAATGGAAAGAGAGAGGTTTCTCTGTAAAAGTGATAGAAAATATAATTTATTACCTCAAACAAAAACAAAAAAGAGAATACAAAATAAAAAATAACGTAATGCAAACGGCAAGAGTTTAAATTCGTTGCATATTGATATTAAAAATGTATCTAAAGCATTTACTCTCACGATTCAAACAATCGATTATTCACGATGCAAAGCAAAGGGGCATTTGAAATTGGAGATTGAAAACGCATTTACCTTCCCCAAATAATTCGTGGAGGTGACTGGCATGCTCTTAACATCATTGACATTTCTTACGTAATTTATTACATCTAAAAGCAATTAAACTATGTTTGCTATACAGTTTTTCTGATTTCGTTCCTCTATTTGTATAAACCGCCAATCCGATCACCATTAGAATCCGTCAGCTAGGGCCGAAATGTGCTGGCCCCATTGGTATTTTGCATCGCAAATACCTTAATGTCATGAAAAAATTTCGTGTGTAGTTTTACAAGAAGGTATTTACATCGCAAACAGATGCAGATTGCTCGTGCAACAGCGAATTCCAGGCATCCTTACCGATTGCTAATAAATTAGGGTTTACAGCTCCACTCGTATCCATTGATACTTCTCCAAGGCCATTGACTGACATTCCGTTAACCATGTTAACAGCCTGGCGAGCACCTTGTGCGTCTAAACTCGTCCAGTAGGCCTCGCTTGGCGATGTGTTATTTAAACCTGGAGGAGGCTGTGCCGCAGCGCCCGTATACCTGAAGTATGGATTTTTCAAGTCTAGGGTGTTGCTGCTGCTTTCCATGTTCGTTCCCTCGACCTTAAGGTCAATGGTCACATCGTAAGATTGTCTAGAGTAAAAATTGAAATTACAATACCCTCGTCAATAATTAGCTTTTTTCTACAATAATTCCTACACTAAAGTCATCTACATTTAACGTCAGCGCCTCTGTTGGGGACTTATTTTTAAATTCTCTAGAATTCAAAATCTGGAAATATTAAGAATATTAGCCTTCCAAATTCAATAAAATAGAATTTAAAACTTTTTAGGTTCTATAATTATGAATATTTTAATTTGAAATTAAAATTATCTAATTTATTACAAGCCTAATCCAAAATACTGAAGTAACAATACCTTTTATTGGCAACCAGGATTACTTTTCCTGAGAGCAATTGTCCGCTTTTACAGAAAAGAGGGTTTTCTAGTAAACAACGAACTTGATACCAATGAGTCAAAGGTTCTGTTGGTGCAGTACTTAACCAAACTTGTTGCGTAGAACCGATAAAAGCAACATCGAACCAAAATGCAAGGCCGTGGCAAGTACCACTTTCTAGTATGTGAAAATCGACGTCTATTTCTAAAATAAGAAGAACAATTGTAAAATTTCGGAAACAATACTTGAATAAGACTACTCTACTACAAGGTTTTGAAATACTTCATCCATATCTTATATTCTACACATTAGATATATAGTATTTCCTATTTGTTTTTCATACCTATTTTATGTAAATCAGTCTCATGGGCCGTCTGGAAATCTACAATGTGTCGAACGGATTTTGCCATGCAAATGCGAATGTCGAAGGTATCAACAATAGGCTGTCTAAAATATTCTTTAATCGCATTGTTCCTCATAGCAGACAAGTCAACTCCGTGAAAACATGTTTGGCACCAAAAGTTGGCTTTGTTAAATTGTTCCATGTAGAGACTATCATCCGAAAATGGAGCAATGTGGAGATCTCCTCTCGACGGAAACATTCTTCCTCCTAAATTCAACGCAATATTCAATTACTAAACCATTTCATTTGAATGACAAGAAAAGATTGTCACTAACATTTTTTCAGTTCATAGAAATGCTTTGAGGAATTTTTCGAAGAAAAATACGTCTTGCATAGCAGTCGTGAAGTGAAAATAATTCAAAATATATATACCTTGTATAAACATATAAATAAATATTTTTGAAATAATACCTGGTGCAAGCCATTTTTTAGCATGAAGGTATGTTTCGAGCATCCGTTCGTTATATAGCATGTAGCCCATTGGCTCACTAACTATGCAGTCCACATGTTCTGGTAGTTCAATTTCTTCAATTTTTCCAGCTATCACAATGACTTTATCTGACAAATTATTTGCTGCTACTAATAATTCAGCGTGATTTGCCATGTTACTCGCCTCGACAGCGTAAACTTTCCTTGCACCAGCTTGCACCGCAAAGAAAGATAAAATGCCTGAGCCTGCACCTACATCTAATACTACTTTGTCTTTAAAATCTGATATATTTCCGAGTATCGCTCGTTGGTAGGTACTGGTTCTTATGTAATCCTGCATCATATTTTGTTGTTGGGAAAGATATCCGTAAAACTGAAAATACTGCATTGCCGATGACTCCTCTGTTCTTTCATTAAATGCAGATACGCCTTTTCCATTTTTGAATTTTAGAATCTGGGAGTGGAAAGTTCGGAAGTCTGAAAGTTTAAAATTTCTTCATCAAGAACCAAGATTCAAGCAGTTTTTTGTAAATAATTAGTTTTATAATTACCTGTATCATTGGCGAATGTTATTAATAAACTATCTGCATTTACAGTAAATACATAACTTCGAGATGACACTTGAGAACATTCTGTAGTGTGTGTTACTGGGAATTCCAGTAAGGAATTTTGATCTTTATCAGTGGAATCCCCTAAAAAAGAAAAGAAAATTATACCATTTTATTAACTTAAAATTTCATTTGAGATACAAATTTTTATTTGATCCAGCTTCTAGTGAGAGAGCATTAGAGCAATAAAATGGCTAGCTTTGTAATGAAGAAAAAAATTTTCTTAACAGTTTTTAAATATCTGCATCTCTTTTTTTTGTAACTTATATGCTACAATTTTGTTCAAGAAATTATAGTTTAAGGGCATATGGTAATAACCATACGAGCAAAATTTAAGTTATCTAAATTCGCAGAAGCATTTAAAAAGTTTAAAGGTTTGATTATTCCTTTAGCCTGAGTTGCCTCTTTTAAAGATAGTTTTCCTTAAAAAATTGAAATTAATAGCGTTTTCTAAGAATATGGAAAAAGTGCGAATTAGACAACTGTCTTTCTGCATAGGTTCCTAATACTTAAATTATTTGAATCTGTCAACTCTGATTCAGTTGTAAATCAGAAAGCGATGTAAAAATTTGAAAGTGATGTAAATCGGAGAAAATCCGGAAAGTGTGAATTAAGATTATTCACTCAGTTTCTTAAACGATTCTTGGTTCCTAAGATTTTCTGAATTAAAATTTTATTTTCTAAAAAAGAAAAATATTAGTGGGTTACACTTGAATTCATTCCTCAAAAAATTGAAGAATCATCTCATGATTAGTGCAATATCGAAAAAACATATTTGCTCCAAAAACATTCCGAAAAATTAATTAACAATCCTTTTTACAAACTGTTAAACTTGCTCAAGCATTGTTTTCAATAATTTGCGCGATAGTAATTAATTTTGACGATTTCAATCAGCTGTTGCAAATCTCTTAAATAATGCCAATTCCCACGCTCACATTACCAGCATTACGTTTTCAAAAATTATCTCAAACTATCTTTATCATAGCAAATATAGCCTTCTTCAAACGCCATTTGGAGCCAAATCTTCCCAAAAGCACAAGTTTGAATGAATTTTACCTTAGAAACAAAAAACTGCTGAATTCTGAGAAAAATAAAGTCTTGCGAATGTAACAAAGCGAGCATTTAAGCATTGGTGCCATTGGTGGGCATCGTTAGCGTCGAAGTATGGTTAGATCGCGTCTGGTTGGCGGTAAGTAATGTTAAAGACAAAGCAAAAGTATATTATCGATTATTATTGTCATTATTATTATCAATAATGAATACCTGATACGAACTCAACGCTGAGACCCTGGGGATCATAATTGATTAAAAGCGTCACCGGTTTGTCGAATTCCGGCCTTGTCTGTCCATTGTTTGCCAAAGTAGACACTGTCACCGCGCGAAACACCTTCGCCATTTTTAGACACCGCGTGCGTTTTTGTGCGCTCCAGTCTTGTCAGGCGGCAGTCTCTTTTCGGATCTTTTCTTTGTGTCACGTCTTCGAGTTCTGACTCGAACAGCTGGCTCCACAAGGAAAAGAATGCAGGATACTCCCGATTGCCACACACCTGCAAAATGCCAGTCAGAACAGTCAGAATTTCGACCAAACGAGACAGGATCACGATGTCGCTCAGACACCGGATCGTCAACCAGAACCAAGTAACCAACCACCCCCGGTGCAATACACACGCGTACACACTACACACGCGCACGTTACAAATGCAGTGTTGCCAGATCGCTATAGGTGTAGTTTGCAGAGTGGCCAACTCCAACAGAGTTATTACCTTTGCTATTACCA
>JAUESI010000018.1:11419264-11440788 GCA_032275145.1 Synergus laeviventris | reverse complement strand
TCTCAAAGCTGTAAATGGCTGTAAAAAAAGGTCAGCAAGAGTTTCGTCTCAGTTATGAGACTGAGCAAGACATCAACTTCTCAAGTGGTCTCAAGACCAATATAAGAGGAAGCCAAGACCATTTGAAGACGAAACATTTTTCCTCGGGCCGTTTGCTGATTGGCTCCGCCATTTTTTTAGCACTTCCGCCAGATACAGCCACATATTCAGATATATTTAGATGTGTGAAAGATATCTTTGGTTTTGTTCATTTCATTTTACAGGATCTGCGTTTGTGTTGGTTTGTGTAACCTGCAAGTAAAATGTCGGCTTGTGGCTAGTATGTCACACTGTCTCTGGACCCTTGTAATGTCTATCCTTCCTGCCGGTATCTTAAAGCGAGATGAATGTAACTTATTTAAAAACATGAAGTTTATTACCAATAGGTGGACTCTTCGATGGCGATGAAATGCTTGAACGTATTTTCGATCTCTCAGTAAAAATGGTAAACAAAAACAGAAATTCGGACCCACACTTGTCCAGAAGATATCTCTATACAGAGACGCGTAAAACAGATGAAAATGCATTGGATGTTTCCGAAAAAGGTAGGCCGCAACTTACAATATATTTAAAAACAAAAGGACTGATTATGAAAAAATTGTTAAGCGATAAGGAGGCTGCATCCAAATTCTAACCCCAAAATTCAATCACTTTAGTTTACTCAACAATTATCAGAGAGTTTTTTTTATCTTTTGCTCTGCTGATATACTACAGCTTCATATCACAATCCCTAGTTGCAAGATAACTGCAAACTAGCGCCAGCTGGACGCCGCGAAAAGGGGAATCTGTTTATAGCCTGGTGCCCGGCTGGTTTCGTTTCGGCGTGCTGTTCTGGCACCAGGATATACACTAGAGAAAATTAAAGTAACGTAAAAAGGTACTAAATAGGTTTCTTTAATAGTTTTACACTTTATTTCAGCCCTTTCTGGGAGAATATATTGCAGAGAGGTCACAATATTTCAGGAGACACTGATATAATGTTGGGTTCATATCATATATGTCACATAGGGCAAGTCTCTCTGGAGAATTTTACACCTGCAGCATGTCACATCTGCGGCATGTCGCACCTGTGTTATGTATCAGCTGCGACATGTCACAACTAAGGCATTTGTACCAAGCGGTTTCTCTCCCGCGCGGCTTTTCTCACAATGAAATTGACATTTTTGCGGTATATCTCTTTAGTGGCAAGTCTCCCAGTGGCATCTCTCTCCACCAGAAAAGTTTTTAAGTCCAAATAAAAATGGCATAACTGAGGCAAGTCTTCCAGCACTCATTGTCATCTCTGCGGCATCTCTCACCCGTGTTAAGTCTCCCCAACGATAACTCTCACCCGAAAACAATTTTCTAATCCACTTCAAAATGGCAAAACTGCGGCTAGTCTCGCAGGATTAATTGTCAAATCTGCGACAAGTCTCTCAGGTTGAATTGTCACACTTGAGTCGAAAATTTTCTAAGCAGTTGTCAAGATGGCAAAACTGCGGCAAGTCTTCCCAGTGGCTGTTAAATCTAACTAGAAAGTCAAACTTTTATGCATTTTTATAGATATGAAAAAGTGACAGGTGACTTATCCGAACTGCAATTACGGCTATTTTCATTTGGAGGGCGGCCGTATGAACTTAATTTTATCTTGTAATAAATACCTAAAAACAATAGTAACTTACTTTTATTCTTTGAATTTTACAATATTAAAAAATTTATTTGGGATAATTTGGATCTATTTAACTTGCATGGTTTTAACATTTCCCAACTCTTAACACGTCGGAAATTTATGATTATACACAACTCTGGAATTGTTAAAAAAAACGGGAGACGTCCCCGGAATTCTGTAACTTCCAGCTATAAGTCTGTAAGAGAGAATTTCCTGATTGATAGCACACAAAGAAATGCCATGGTTGAAAAGGTCAACATAGCACAATCGGAAAATGAATGTCACAGCACGAGAGATGGCAGATAAATTGAAATTTCACGTCGGGAATCTTATGATTATACACAACTCCGTAATTTGTAAAAAAAACAGGACCTGATTCTGTATTTCGTCTGGTCTGATCATTCCTCTCGCCAGTCCGGTCGACTAAACTAAAGGGTGCAGATGCTGGGCCAGACTCTGGCCTCTATCATACAAGCCAGACGTTGTTACTATGTTAGGGATTGCACATATGTTATGTGTTTCCTGTGTACCTAATACAATTCTATTAAAAAAATTAATAGGGTTTTAAAGCTAAAAGTTATCTAATTCGAATATTCATCAAGAAAAATAAAGAATTCGAATTTGGAAGTTAGAAATTGGATCCGACACCCATAATTTGATTTATATCCCGATTTTCAGCTTGTGAACTTTTGGATGTGGGAGTTGCGGCCATTTTAGGTCCCCAAACAAAAGCTAGCGCTGGTCACGTGCAAAGTATGTGTGACGCGATGGAAATTCCGCATATTTCTACTATAATGGAACTGAATCAAGATCGATTAAAAGGCGTAAATATGCATCCACACGTCAGAACTTACGTCATGGTAGGCTTCAAAGTATATTTTCATTAAAAATATATTTTTTGCTGAAGGAATAGAGAAATCTAACCCCTTGGCTACTAAAGGTACAAAATCGGATTTTATTCATTTCTGACTCATATTTAGGTGTTTTATCATCTTGTAAAGGAGTACAAATGGAAAACTTATACTATTGTATATGATAATGATAACAGTTTGATTCGAATGACTCCTCTTCTCACATTTTATAGCACTAATGGCTACACAGTAACACTTCGTCGTTTGGAAAGTCCAGATTACAGGTAATTACTAATTACTTTGGCGACGTCTTTACAACACACAGTGGTTCAAAACCCTAAAAAGGTAGTCACAAGTGATATGAAATCTTCTTCTGGTGGGGATACAGAATCTGTTGATTCAAAATTCGAAATAAATTATACAGATGATATTTTAAGTAACCGCAGCGCCACCGGGTGTATCTTTCTATATTATTTTCTATATTCAATGCTCTAACTCGACGTCAGCAATAATTATTAATAAACAATTGAATGCATTGACATACATTATAATTCATAATTCGATGATTATATTTTATGTAAAATCTACTCATGAAAAGCTTTCATAATTTCTTTATTTCCACACATGACCTTCGTCTTCCGATCTATGATCTCCATCACATAATCCTTTGTACAAATTACAATCGATTACTATCCACATCTATGCTCTACACATATGTACATCTCTAAAATCTTACATGCATTAGATACATGCAAACGAAATATAGATACATGAATAACACGAACAGATCATACAATCAGCAAAATAAGGCGATGTTAATTCTGATTGTTCCGTCCTATTCTAATAGAGGAACAACCAGTGTATAAATATAACTGTTCCATGCCAAATCTAGCAATTAGCAGTTACCAGTTATCAGTTTATAGTAGTTTACCAGTTAGCAACAACAAGATCACCCAAACTCTAACCCCAGACCTTGTCTCAATACCAATTAATACCAGCCAAGGGAAATTTATCAAAAGACACAACAACCATCAAATAAAGAGGGAAGACCGAACTAAACCAGGACTTAACGTCACGCATCGCTTCTAATCAACATTTCAGTTCAAAACTTTTTCCTTTTTCAATTAAAATGGTCGTGGGAAGAAATCCTAATTTGAATAAACCAATATTGTTATTATCATGATTTATGTGCATAAAAATTTCAATTTACTGGTCGTTATCCTTATCCCAGTTGTAGAATCTTCTGTTCTAGTAAAAAACAAGGAAATTTCGTTTAAATAAATAAATAAATAAAGTTTGTATGTGAGTCTCTCGGAACGTAACACATCCTTAAAAATATCAAAATTAATTTCAAACTTATTTCAGTAGAAAATTTAATCTGATTATTCATATTTTTAAATAAAAGGTACACTCGGAACCCCATAGTCGTGAATCCTATTATTAGATTATTGTTAGATAAAGAGAGGTGAGAGGTCTGGTAAGAGGCTTGATGAGCGATGTCTTTCCCTGCGCCACAGGCGCCGTAAGCTCCATAGATTTATTGTCAGTGGCGGAGTTTGTTTACCTATTCTGAAATCCCTAAAGAGTTAAATCACCAACCGAGATGTGACCACTATTCGAGTTTATTAAAATTAGGTTTGTTACTGTGATGAATTCCACGACATTCCGAAGGAAAAAAAGGCGACGCTTTCCCTTAAAAACCGGTTTTTTCTCTAAAAAGGGAACCAGCAGTGTTAGACTCGACGCGTAACGTACATCGCATCTTAACCGGTCTTTTCAGTATTTCTGGTATCAAATATTAATATCTACGGGTATATTGATATTTGATCGTAATACTTATCAATAAATACCAATATCTACGGATATCGTGCATTTATTTATTTCTGTAACATGCCCCGTCACATTACGTCTCGAAATATGTAAGACGCGCATACGCCTTAAAATATAAATAAGATGAGTTCTTCGTTTTATAGTATAACAGAAAGTTCTACAACTGGAATGATGATAACTGCAAATTGTCAATAAATCAACACAGATTATACTACAATAAGAATATTTCTTTAGAAACGCTTTGTTTTTTGAATTTTTGATATCCGATCCGTAGTCAGTGACTTTAAAATCTCCGAGTAACAGGATTCGGTCCATTTTATAAACATTTCTTACTTTTGACCAGTTTTTCGGGATTTTGAACTACTGTGCAACATCGTTACAACATATCTATATGATGTCTTTACGATCTGTACATAAGATGTTGTTAAATCGTCGTAAAGATGTCGTTACTACGTCGTAAAAATGATGCCAAATTTTGTACGCAAATAAAAAATTACAATAAGCAGACTACAGTTTCAAATTGGTTTCAGGCCTGTCCTAAGAGAAATAAAAAGATCAAATGAGGAAAATATTATTTTAGATTGTGATATTAAAATTCTTCTTGATGTACTCACGCAAGCCCAACAAGTTGGTTTAATAACCGACAAGTACAAAATGATTGTCTGCTCTTTGGTAAGACCATTTCTGGTTTCTATATTGTTAAAAAAACATTTGCATGGCTGCCGAGGAAACAGATACCTTTTAGTATATGAATTTTAGACCCCTCGGCATTCTTCCACAGAATATTTTTAATTTTAAAAATTGTCACATGATTGCTAAGGAAACAGAGACCCGTCACTATTAACCGTCTGCGATGGCATACGTTGTCTGGCCTCCCGGTCTTGGCGTACCTGGGTGTGCAGTGAGAGGTGATTCATTCGGAAATCAGAGAGTAAGATATTTAAAAAATGTCCAATGATCTCATCTCATGATTTAAAATGATTTCCTTATTAAATGAAATTAATACTGATGAGTTCATGTTAGTCTTGATATAATCAGTTTGTGCCTGCAACGGGGGACTATTAACTGAGAAATCAGAGCAAGAGTCGGGAAGCGAAGACAGTGAATAGTCGGCAAGTTCACTAAATGTATATAAATGTATTATCAAGCTACTACAAGGCAGAAATCCAGAGGGTGACCTCTCTCCTCCGGATCCGTTAAAAAGATAAAGGGAGTGGACTGTGTCGCGTCTCGCAACGCCGTCGTGACAAAGACACTGTGCTTAAGCTGGCGTCCTCCGGGCTGCCTCTGGGCAGCAGATGCAATAGGCGTCTCGCCCGGCAAGAATTTAGCCGTCCTAGACTTCTGGAAACTAGTAGGGAAGAGGTGTGGCGTCGACGTGACGAATGACGTTCCTCTTGGCGTCCTTCTGGGTGTAGCATTGTTAGACACTGGGAGAGTGCACTACTAAGGGCCGGTTTCACCAACGCTGATTGAACTCATGATTAGTTATTCATGATTATTTTTTAATCGAGGCTTTAATCATGACTAAATTGCAATGCGTTCTACCATGGGCATTTTGGTTCTGATTAGCTAATCATATACCCTCTTCGTTGTAACTCGAATATTTTCTTGTAACCGCTACTCTGATTGGTTGTAATGTAAATCTCAGTTAACTTTCGGCGCCCTGATGTTTAGGTGACAAAACATTGATATAACGCGAAAAGTTTGAGGTAACAAGAGGTTAGTAATAGTGCAAAAAGAATCAAAACAGTAATTAATATATTTTTTAATATTCTAATTTCATCGTTTTATAGTTAAAAATTTGAGCAATTATTAATTTTTTTAACAAATTTAATCAAGGGTATTATAGAAGCCTCCTCTTGGTTGACATAACCATACTGCGCTTGCGCGTGTTTGTTGGTAGGTGGGGGATTTAAATTTTCAAGATGATCAAAACTGTATGAGGCTCTATAATGCGCAGTATAATACTGCACTTGCACTTGAATTTTGAGGTTATGTTACTTGAATCACTGGTTAACCTACATAACCAGCCATTATTGGGCGGTTAACTTAACCAGTGATTATCTTCCCTCAATCATGATTATAAAAGAATGGTGGAACGCAAAGTGTCGATTAAATCATGTTAATCGCAATGATTATAACGATTTAATCAGAGTTGGTGAAACCGGCCCTAAGCGTGTTACTCGAGGGCTGATAGAGACAGGACTCGAGCAATTATAGTTCGGGCCCCGGTAGCGACAAGACACAACAGTGAATAGTGGAAATAGTGGTGAGTGACATTGTAGCTTGCCCATAAAATTCGGTTTTCCCGTCATCGATCGGGCCTTTGATAAAACGGTAACATAGAGGCGCAACCTACATTATATCCAATGCAAGTTCGAACGTGTTGATTTTAAGTTATCCACTTTGTCTCGGATAGCTGCGCATCCCGATTTGCCCTGATCTTCCCCTACATTTTTTTTTAATCTGAAAATGGCAAATATGTGTCGGGGCATGGTTGAGTACCTAGTGGGCTGTAACGTGGGAAGTTGCAGAGGGAAAGGGTAAATTGGGATTGACGTTTAGAGTGTTGTCCATCAGTGTTAGTCAGGAAAAATTGAGTCCGGGCCTCGGGATCGAACTCGTGGCGCCGGCTCGAAGTGCCTAGTGTAATTCTATGGTTACCTAAAGTGTAGGAACGGGGAAAAGTAGGTGGGAGAAAACTCCGAGATAGAAGGTGCTGCAATAAAATCGAGCGTCCTCTCTGGCCGATCGATAATGTGAGGACGTTAATCTCTGTTTTAGAGGGCAACAAATTTAAAGACGTTTTTACTATATCGCTACGTCATCTCTACGACGATTTTACATCAAACTTCTGTTAAAACCCTACTTTAAATATATTCAGTATATTCATTTTTTGTTTAATTGCTTCATTATTTCAGGATTTACATACACTTGATCTAGAACCTTTCCAATATTCTGGACTGAATTTTACCGCAGTTCGATTGATTGATCCTGATGATTACATGGTCCGCAGGGTGATAGAAGATTTTTTTGGACCTCTAGGAATAACTGCAGCAAACCAGCTGACTTTGGAACAAGCCTTAATTTTCGACGGAGCCCAACTTTTTGCCCGTGCTTTTAAGCAACTCAGTGATTCTGTTAAGGGTGAAATGAAAAAATTGCCTTGTGATGGGTCTCAAAATTGGGAACATGGAATTAGTCTGAGCAACTTCATAAGATCTGTAAGCACATATCTGCACTCGTAAGATCTTACAGATCTTATGGTGACCAAAATATGTATATCTTGATATTATTTTACAAAGGTTGCTATAGAACCTGGAAAATCTTGAATCCCAGTAACTTGAAAATGGGCTTGTTTTTTTATTAGCAATGTTTTAAAATGTTTTATAATTATTTTAATATTGTTTACTACTGACTTTGGAATTTAAATTTTTTTATGCAAACTGGTTATTGAGTTGAAATGTTTAATTTTGTTGTACTCTAGATTTTCAGAATTCAAATCATAAAAAAGAACTCAAATAATACAATATTTTAGAAGAACTAAAAAAATTCTTAAATCTAATTGATTTCAAAAGCAATTCAAAGAAATCTGAAGAATTTCTGGTGAATTAAACATAATTCAAGATTTAATCCAAATAGTACAAAATAAAACTCAAAAGTATTTAAAGAAGTTACATCAATTCACTAGAATTCAAGTTGATTGCAAAAGTTTGTAAAATATGAAAATTGGTATTTCAAATTAGAACGTAAACACAATACCTTTAAACTACTGTGCAATTAAAAATTTCTTGATGTTAAATTGAATTGACTGGAATTTTGAAACATTTCTTCTACAGCAATCCTTGTTACAATATGTTAATTTTCCTCTATGTGTTTCAGAATTTTTGTTTTAATTTTTAGACTGAAATGCGAGGGTTAACAGGATTGGTGAAATTTGACACTTCCGGTTTTCGTAGTGACTTCCAACTCGATATCTTGAATGTGGGTTGGAGTGGAATATCCAAAATTGGAACTTGGAACAGTACGACAAACATTGATTGGATACCGGAAAGTTCATTTATAGATCCAAATGCGGGTTTAACACTTCGAAATATGACCTTCAAAGTTTTGATCTCAATGGTTTGTATCAGAATAAATTTTTTTTTTACTGTAGAATAATCCAGTTCCTGAATCCAGGATATTTCATACTAATTATAACCTTATAATTCGATTTCTTTATTTTACTTAAAAAATATTACAACAAGATATTTTTTTTCGCTCTGTAGTTACTGATTTTTAAACCAGAATAATGCCTACAGAACGAAAACAAACTCTATAAGCATACTTATATTTCCAAAAAGAGGATTTCTACTGAGCGAAAAGATACCTAATTCTAATATTTATTAAATAAAATAAAAACATTAGATTTTGAGGTTAGAACTTGAATAAAAAACATTTAATATTTATTTTATTTTGTATCATCCACAGACAAAACCCTATGCTATGCTGAAAGAATCGTCAATAAAGAAAGTTGGGAATGATCGATACGAAGGCTTCGGAATAGACGTTATTCACGAATTAAGCAAAGCCTTAGGTTTCAACTATACTTTCATAGAACATGATCCAGTTTATGGTAGTTATGATAATAAAACTGGACAATGGACTGGGATGCTTAGAAAAATAATGGATAATGTTAGTTGATTATTTTATTCCTAATTTTACACTAAATTTTAACTGCTGCTAATTGTAATTAAACATAAAGGGCCCAAGTTATCATTATGAAAAAAACAGGAAATCCTGAATTTTTTTCGCAAATACGTCTTAATGAAATGGACATAGGAAGTTAGAAACTCGTCGTAGAGATGTCACAATGATGTCGGATCGCAAAATGATCACATCCAAGTCGGCAAAAAGACATTCCATGAAGACGCCCCAAAGATATCTTTAAGATGTCCATTTCAATTCAATTGATGTCCTAAAGACGTCCTTGGGACATCAATTGGTGTGACATGAATGTCTGAGGGACGTCTACGACATCCTCATGATGACTCTTTTTTCCTACCAGGATATGGTGTTTAGCAAAATTACGCTCGCAGGTCGTTGACTGTCTGTTTTTCGAAAAAACTAATTAGTTTGGTTAAAATGGAATGTTTCAATATTCAGGTGAGAGAAGTGTACCGGCAATATTTTGATGTTAAAGAGAAAAAGAGTGCGCAATACTTACATTTTTCCAAGTCCCTTCTTAATCGATGAAGAAGGCCTCAGAATCTTTTCTACGAATGCATGGCATATTAGCGAATTAGAGCAATCTACAGGAATTTTTAGTTGTTTGAAAACTCTGCAATAGCTTTAATCTCCTTATTTCTATCCCAGTCTATCTCTCGTCTATGCACCTCTATCTCTGTCAATCTCTTTGTCAGTATCTATTTATTTTAATTTATCTATATTTAACTAACCTGTATCTATTTTAATTCCCTCTTTTCGCTATCTTATCCTATTCTTGTCTGCTCTATTTCTATCTACTTCATATTTCCTTGTGCTAATATGGTTCCACTCCTTTATCTTTTAATCCGCTCTGGGGGTAACCCTCCTCACAGAGATAGACAGGTGTAGGCGAGAGATAGAAAGGGATAACAATCTTTATCCCTTTCTATGTTAGGGATGTAGGGGATAGACAGGGATAATTTCTATCTCTTTTTTTCATCTCTTTTTACATTATCATTTTTGTTATTATCATTAACAATCTCAATTTACAGGTTGCTGATCTAGCGATTACGGACTTAACAATCACAGCTGACCGAGAGAGTGTAGTAGACTTTACTATGCCATTTATGAATCTAGGTTTGTATTCAAATTGGTCCTTTAAGAATTTTGGAGCGCTGGGCCAAAAATGTAAAAAATATTCAAATTTATAGAGTGATTCAAATCTCCAACTCATTTCTGAAATTTCATGGTAAAATAACAAGAGTGCATTCAGTGGACACAAAATTTGTTGGCGTCTTTACTACACCCTTACAACTTATATTTATAACGAATTTAAAACAATATATCCATGTCATTAAGATGTCTTTACGATCTGACGATTTATTTTTGTAAAGTCGTTGTAGAGATGTTAAAAAGATGTTGTAAAGACGTCGATACATTTTTTCTCATTGGAAAGTCATATTACACTAATTTTTTTTAAGGTCTTAAGTTCAGGTTCAAGCAGCAAAATTTAATTTCCTCATATTACTCAACAATTTTTAGAATTTTGTTGTCCACTCTGTAGATAAAAAATGAATCTTTCACTCTTTTTTGAAATAGAAATGTGTCTATAGAGCGCAAAAATATTTACTTTGAATGTTTTTGGTGTGTAAAATGAGTTCGAAATCTAGCTTCAAAATAATCCTCTTATTTTACACAATGAGAATTAAAAGTAGACATTTGTTTGCTCTGTAGGTATGATTCTATATTAAAAATCAGTAATTTCTCTCTCGCCGAGTGTAAAAATAACTAATTATAATATTTGTGGAAAAAAATTAAGAAGATTTTGGAATATGAATTTGAACCCAACAATCTTAATAGAGAAAAAAACAAAAAGTTGAATGAATACGAATAGTTTTAAATAACTGGATTACATTTTTAGGAATCAGCATTCTGTTTACAAAACCAAAAAAAGCCCCACCAAGTTTGATGTCCTTCTTATCACCATTTTCTAGTGAAGTTTGGTTTTATACAATTGCGGCTTGGATATTTGTGTCGCTCGAGTTTTTCATCATCGGAAGAATGTGTCCTGAAGAGTGGACAAATCCCTATCCTTGCATTGAAGAACCTGAATCGCTTTTTAATCAATTCTCTCTAAAGAACGCCTATTGGTTCACTATTGGGGCTATGATGCAGCAAGGATCTGAACTCGCGCCTATGTATGCATTTTTATATAAGAATAAATCTATAATGTATATAAAATTTGGAATTTAGAATCCATATATTAGTATCAAATGAGTTGAAAACTATTAAAGGTGTAGAATACAAGATACAACCTTAAGATTTGAATTCTTCATTTTGCTCAACAAATATTATAATTATATATTTTTTTGCTTTGCAGAGTTATTCATTTTTAATCTGGAATTATGTGTATGGCACAGGCCGAAAAAATGCCTATTTTTTAATAGGGACACTGTTTTTATTATATTTAATACGACTAATATACACAAAATTATTATTATTATTTTTTTAAATTATACATAGCTTTCAAAAGCTTGAAGCCTTCCCTAATACACGCTGTAAACAAATTCTCTCTAGCTTTGATATAGTTTGGGGAGTGTGTGAAAATGTCAATGAGTCTCATGTGTCCCTAATTACCCCTCTGTCAAAACTAATTCGGGGCTGAAAAAAAACAGTCTACATACACTGCGCATTCGAAATTGATACGTCAGCCTAACTCCATTGGCAAACGGTAACATAGAGACTCAATTTACATTATATCTAGTTAAAATTCGAACGTTTTGATTCTAAGTTATTTACACTATCCTAGAAAGCTCCGTGTCCCTAATAGCCATAAGTATTAAGACAAATTTTTTGTTCTATACACATATTTATATTTCATAAAAGAATGTATCTGCGGAGCAAAAAGATACAAAATTTAAATATTTGTTGTGGAAAATAAGGAAATTGAATTTTGAGTTTAGAATTTGAACTGAACGCGGTCCCCGTTCATTATGAATTTTTCGCCAATGGATTCTAGTTTTACCCTGAAAATTCAAAATTGTCATAGTACTTAACAAATATTACAGAAATTCTTTTTCGTTTTGTATAGCTATTCATTTTAAAAATCGAATTATAGGTACATAGCAAAAAATGTGTAATTTTAATACTTTTCGCGGAAAATGAAATGCTAGGTTTCGGATTCTTCGTTTTACACTTATTGTTAGGACTGCTTAGGATATTAAAATTATCTCCTTTTTGTCTCTAAAGCCGTATAACCACACTTCTATTTTAAAAATGAATAGCGTTACAAAGAGAAATAAATATCTGTTTCTAATATTTGTCAAGTAATAAAATGAAGAAATTTTATTTTTAGGCAGGGGCCTAGCGAGCGTATTGAGTTTTTGGGGGTGAGATTTGCCGACTAGTTATACCACTTTTTGCTGACTAGCCGACTTTATAGTCACAAAAATCCCGAAAATGCTGAATCGTTACGCCTCCCCCCCTCGCTACGCTCCTGTTTTTAGGTATAGAAAGTGGATCCAAAAAATAGGTTCCTATTATTCTTTAGTAAAATAATATACAGATATATATTTATTTATTAACTGCGTAGAGGTGTTTCTACGAGGATGCTCGCCGGAAGTTGGTGGTTCTTTTGCCTTATCATTGCGAATTCTTATACTGCTAATCTCGCTGCATTTTTGACTGTCGAATCTGTCGTGATACCATTTTCAAATGTTAAAGAACTTGCCCATCAGGATAAGATAAAGTATGGTGCAAAAGATAAGGGATCGACTCTTTCATTTTTTGAAGTAAGTCAACTTGAAACACATGACAAATGTGAGCACTTAATTCTGTTTCAGATAAAGTACCTTGCCGAAAGTTTTGGATAGAAATTCTTTTCGAATAAATCAGTTCTAGTGGGCACAAAATTTGTCAACATCTTTCTAACCCGGTGAAAAGGTGTGGGTTAGAGTTAATTAAAATAATTTCGAAAATGTTCTGTGGGCAAAAATTAGACGATATCTTTACGAAATTTTTACGGTATTTTTCCGACATCTTAAAGATATCCTATGTACGTATAGTGAAGTTGATGTAAAAACAAAATCTGTCAAAACTCAAAATCTTTCGAGTGACACTAACATTCATAGGGTTCTCGTTTTACAAAAGTCAAATTCATAATTTGTTGGTAACACTACTATGAGAGGGAAGATGGGTCGTCCAAACATCACTGTATCAGTGCGATTGATTCGGATAGAATTTTTATTAGGAAATTTCTGCAGGGTTTTAATATGAAATTCTTATAAGCTTAATCTTTTTTCTGTGAAATTTATGTTTTGCTAATAATGGAAGAAAATTTCTCTTATTTTTAATTTAGCATTCATCCAATCCTATGTATCAACATATGTTCAAAGTCATGTCTGATAATGCTCGAGAATGCTTAACTGATTCAAATGACGAAGGAAAAGACAAAGTGCTGAAAGGAAATTACGCATTTTTTATGGAGTCTTCTACAATTGAGTATTTAAGTGAAAGAGAATGTGACCTTACTCAAGTCAATGGCCTTCTGGATCAAAAAGGCTACGGAATTGCCATGAGAAAAAGTACGTTAAGTGTGTTTGACCAAAATTCCTACCTCACTATTTGATTTCTTTATTCTTTTTACCAAATATTACAATTACATATTTTTTCACTCTGTTGTCGTTACGACATCGTTACGATATCCTCACGACGACTTTACTATATCCTACCCTATTGGAAGTAAAAAGATAGAAAGAGATTGAACTTTTCAATCTTTTTCAAGTAGCCCATTTGCATTTCTAAAATGTTATCATTTTTTATTCACCATTGTATCTTCGTGTCCGGTGATATCTATTTCTTCATATCCTTCAGTCCATCGCTAAGGAAGGAATTAGGAATTATGCGGTAAAAACCAATATCACTCATCCGAAAGATCTCCATTCCAGTTTATATCTCTTTTATACAACTCTATATTTTATAATATATTTCTTAATATCTATAACTACATATTCGATTTCCTCATTTATGTTCCGCCTATCCACCTCTGCCTTTTTAAATCTCATTATTAAATCTATCTCTTTCAATCTCCTTGTCAGTATAAGCAGTAACCTCTCTATTTCAATCCCCTCTTTACTCTATCTTCTATTCCTTCCCTGCTTAAAATTTCAAACAAATTAATCGGGAGTCCGAAATTTTTCGGGACGTCATACGGTTTTTGCCGGTCATGTTCGATAATTGTCTGGATGAAGTGGAAATGAATTGCTACTTCATCTGGACAATTTTCGTACACGACCGGATAGAATCCGAAAATAATCCGAAATAGTCCGTTTCATTGTCCGGTTTATGTCACAAATCCGGATTTTATCTGATCTGATCAGAAATTTGTATGGTCTGATTGTGAATCGGACTCATTTCGGATTCGAGGTTTATCCCAGTCGGAAGCCGCACAAAAGAAGATGAATTCGAGATTCGAACTTATACATAAATATAATGATTCATATTTCGTATAAGTTTCGGACTGAATCAGATTCATTTCGAAATCGATTATTATCTCAGACGAAATCCAGACAAAAACAAATAAATTCCAGATACCACTTTACACACAAATATAGAATTTATTTTTTATTTCGTATGACTTCCTTATTGAATCGTATTAATTTCGGATTCACGTTTTATCCCAGACGGAATGCAGACGAAAACGCAAGAATTTCGGATTAAATATAATAAATAATTTCTGGTTCATCATTTCCTATAAATTTCGGATAATTGCGGATTGATTTTCGATTAAATTTGATTTTCGTATAGAAATCAAATGAGATCGGATAAACTCGGTAAAGATGCCATCTACATTCCAGATCTGTTCGTACTAATTTATCCGCAATTAATCCGGAATTTGACCGAAATTTTAAACATTGTCTGCTACTTCTATTTACTTCATTGGTGTAAGGAAGCGCTAATATAGTTCCATAGTAGTTATTGTAAATAACATATGTAAAATTGTAATAGATAGGTTTAGAAATAGGCTAGGATAGAAATCAGGGGATTGAAACAGATAGGAGTGAATTTCGATTGACAAGGAGATAGAAAGAAATGGATCAGGATAGTCGAGAGATTGAAAATGATAGAAAAGTGGAGGATAAAAGAGATAAGAGCGAATGAAGAATCACAAGAGATATAAAGGGATAGACTAGAGATCCCCTTGAGAGAGTTTGTAACGACGGAGAGTCTATTGTGATTGCTAGGTCCAACTGGAATACGGAAGTTCTCTGTAGCGCGTGATTTTCAAATCAAATTTATTTCTGTTTTTCTTTTTAAATAAATACATATCAAGAAACCATAGCATAAATATTTTAAAGTACTGAAAATTAAACAGGCGGTCTTCTGCAACATTTGTTTAGTTCAAAATGATATCATTGCGATTGAGAAATTTTTCGATGCCGGGTATATCGATATATGGTATATCCATAACATCGGTGCATCGATTCTACTCGATGGCAAAAATTCAAAACATTGAGTTGAGGTTGTGTTGCCTTTAAAATGAGCAGCAACGCATATGCGTTTTGTGACGGCTTGACGAGTGGAAGGGGTGTTACAACTCTCTCTAGAGGATCTCTAGGATAGACAGGAATTGAACTGTGTTAATAAATGCGTTAACGTTTACTCTCACGAATTAAGTTGCATTAACCAATATAAGTATTTGTGTGTTAACGATTTCAGACCAATTGGAGGTAGAATTTTACTTTCACGAATTAAGGCACATTGGCCAATGCTGAAACGCAAAGCGTTTGCACGCTAACGGATCCAGATGAATTAAAGTACGATTTAAAATCGCACTAATTGAAACGAAATTGGTAAAACATTCATAAATTCGTACTAACGCATTGACTAGAATTCACTGATCTCAAAATTGTGTGCTGTATTTGTACGCATATATAGAAAAATTCAAAATTGAAATCTGACTTTTCGAATGTACACTTATTGATACACTACTCCAATGCGTCACTATCACAAATCGGATTCTCGGGGTATCTTTGTCTTTTCAATTCAATTCGCATCAATACTTTCTTTTTTGCTAGCTGCTTTCATGCCTCTGTAAGCAAACGATATTTGTATCGAACCTATATATACAGAACTTGATTGGTCGGTTCTCTGGGTGATATTAAGGCTTCATGGAAGTTGAAAGAGGTAGTAGAAGCGAATTGAGATTCACAAGTAGATAGAACGTAAGATAGGTATATTATTAGTATTACAGTACTCAGAGGGCAGAAAACCACTGTTCAGAGCACTTAGCCATTAGGTCTTTGTACTCTATTGTCTCTGCTTGGTCAACTCAAGGTTGCTATCGGCCTCGACAATTCTTACAGAAGGCCAGAAGCATATCTGTGATATATATGCTAGCGCGCCGCAATGACGTAGGGAGTGGATGGAGTCGTCTATATCCGCTCCACATCTTTCACATGCCGGAATTAGACATTTACCCTTGATATGCCTATGTTTCCCTAGATTATTACGTCCTCTGAGGATTTCCATTACAATTCTGATTCTTGACCGGCAAGATTCAGGAGCTCCTTCGACCAGGTCCCAGCAGTGTTACCTATAATGTCCTACTGTTACCACACCCTGGTCTTCGCTGCCTCTCTCTATTCTTCTGAGAATATTCTTCTCTATTCTTCTGATACTTGCAGCAGGCTATGCCCATGTTGTTAAGATGTATTTGCGATATCGTAAAGACATTGTACGATTTGACGATGACTTTTCGATGTTGTAAGGACATCTCTACGATGAATTTACGATTTCGTAAAGTTGTTGTACGATTTGCCAAATTTTGCGCCTATTCGGGCTGTAGCTCCGTCATAAAGTGTGAACCAAACGAATCTCTTTATGTAAAAGTTTTACATATATTGTCAAAAAAAAAATTGATTTTTTGACCGGTCAAACTATAATACTCCGTTCAAAATCAATCGCGTTCTTATCTCAAAATTCAATTTCCTCATTTTACTCAACAAATATTAGAATTTTGTATCTTTTTGCTCCTATCTTTTACGAAATGGAAAACTTTTGACTTTAAATGAGTTAGCAATCGAACTCTAGTATGATCGTCTCATTTTACAAAGAAGATATTAACATTGAATATTTTTTCGCTGTGTATGCATAATATCTAATAGTAATATTTGTTCAGAAAAATGAGGAAATTTTTGGCTATGAATTTTAATCCAACATCTTCAAACACAGTCTCTTTCTTCAGATTCAACTTATCGAAATGACCTAAGTTCTGGTGTGCTTCAACTTCAAGAGAATGGAATGCTTGCGACTCTGAAGATGCAATGGTGGAAGCAAAAACGTGGAGGTGGAAGATGTGAGGTATGAACCAAGGAAATAAATGCTGGATTCCAGTTCTAACTTCAAAATTTGATTCTCTTATTTTATTTAACAAGTATTATAATTAGATATTTTTAGTAATTTCATTTTTTATACATGTATATATATATATAAAATGGAATTTTGAGGATAGGTCTATAGAAACATGTCTATTCTAAAAGAGAAGACACAGATCGAAAGCATATCTAATTCTAATTACTGCTGTATAAAATAAGGAGATCGACATTTTATATCAATAATATATATTTCTCTTCGTAGGAAGATTCTGGGCCAAGCGCGCCCAGTAAACTAAATCTCTCAAATTTAGGAGGAGTCTACTTAGTTTTGGCAGTTGGTATAGTTTTATCTTTTTTCACGACACTCGTGGAACTTTTGTGGGAAATAGGCGTAAACGCTTTCAAACATAAGGTAAGTAAAATGTCAATGTTCGAATTTTTAAATTAACCTTTTGCAGCAGTTAGGAAGTTAAACAAAACTGATGTTTTTACGTCATCTTTACGATACGGACATATGGTGTCTTTAAGATGTCGAAAAATGTCTTAAAGATGCTGTTAAATTTTTAGCCTATTGGGCTGGGTTTTTAGTGCGTACAAAATTTGGTGACATTTTACAACATCCTATATCCACGTCATTAAGATGTATACGAGATCTTAAAGACTTCATAAGATTTAAGAATGTCTTTTCGACATCATAAAGACATCTTAACGACATGGCGGACATATGATGTCATAAATTTGTCGTAGAGAAGACGTAAGGGCGGAGAGATGCATTTTTTTAAATTATCCTTTGCAGGTCGTATGTAATAAAAATTTATCATTTATAGGTTACAATTAAAGAGGAACTGTTTGACGAGTTTAAGTTTATATTAAAATTCAACGGTACTACTAAGCCCGTTAAAAAAAGGAATGAATTATCGAGTAAGAGTTCTAAAGATTCGAAGGATTCTACACCTCCTTATGGATTTGTTCCTGCTGTTGTAACCACTGCACCAGAAGAAACTTCATTTTGATAAAGGGATGATATAAATGCTATATTGGAAATAAAAAATTATATTTAAGAGCATTGGATCCAAAAGTTCTGGCTTCAAAATTCAGTTTCTACGTTTTACTCAGCTGCACATACTAGAATTAATCATTTTTTAGGTATATTCATGAGCCATACTTCTTTTTTCAATATAATTAAGTGTATCTATTGCGGGATCGACCGCTCAGAATTTTCATGTACCAGGAATATATTCCTAAAATAATATTCGGGACTACTTTTAGAGAATATATTGAAATAAAATCTCTAGAAAACTTTTGAAATTCATTTATAAACTTTCAAATTTTTTTAATTCCTTGATATTCCATAAAATACCTTTAAATACTTAAAATATTTTTAAATTACATGAAAATCCTTAATGAGAATATTTAGTGAGTTTACCATGAGGAATATTGGAGTTATAGACCCCTCGGTACGATATCTCAGCAAAAAAATGACTACAATTTTTTCACTTAAATCGACAAGACCGAATTGTAAACTCAACATTCGATTGAATTTCATCTTCGCGTTTTAGGTAAAAGAAATTTTTTATTCTGAAGACATACTTCTATTTAAAAAAGGAGTAGGCCTAAAATTTGGTGTCGTCTTATTTATGAGATCGTTATACGTAAAGACTTCTCCAAAGTTTGTGTCCACTGGTATAGCTACATTTTTATTTTGATGAAGAGTATATATAACATATGTCCAGAGTAAATTACCCACTATAGGCATATAAAATTTGGCAACGTATTTACGATATAGGATGTGTTGAAGTCGTCGTAAATATGTCAACCGTGTATTTTTGCGGCCTCAAAAATGGAGATTCTGAAATGAGCAGACAGAATGGCGGATTAGAGGCAAATGAGTAGACAGATTATAGAAGCATTCCGAAGATTTCGCCATTTTTGAAGTATTTTTTACATGTTTTCATCCGTTGCCCCAATAGCCTTAATTAATGCAGATTCTTTGTTCGTGAATAATCCTAAGCTATATAATGATAGTTTTGTAATTCTTCCCATAATTGATCTGGACGTAAATGGGATGACAATGAATTAACAGTCTAACAAATATAACTGGCGTGCATAACATACACGTGTACAGTCTTTAAATTTTTAAAACATGTAGCTCCAATTTTATACTGTTATCGAATATAGTAATTTGAGATGAAATAGTTCAATTTGTGATGAACTAACATATAATACATAAATTAATCATATGCTTCTAAAGCTTTTGCGTATAAAACAGTATAAAAGACGTTGTTTTGGATTATATTACATACTTCCAATTATTCATAGTTAACATTAACAATAAAATAATATTTTTAGAAAAAGAGAAACTTTTCAAACCAAAAGAAATTGCTTTATACATATATGCGTATACACTTACCTTTGCCACAACACTTCCATCAAGTCCCCTAAAAACCTTTTCTCGGATAATATCTTAATTCTACGTTGAAGCACAAAGAACAAACTGCATTACCACATGAACTGAAATTTTCTAAAAAAGGAGCACATAACCTGACATAACATAACATAATAAGTTCTTAGATCCATTGCATGTGGATAATGCAGCTGGCGGCCGACGGCGATTTTTAAGGTTAGTATCCCGGTAAAAGGCGTAAGAAGGGTAAGAAGGCTTGAATAGAATATATATCAGATTGAAAGTTTACAATTCCTCTGAATATCTGATTTTCCCTCTGTTTTCTTATATCAGAAACAGTATTAGAAAGAAACAACTGCTATCGCTGTTAATACACTTTGAAAATTATAATTTTCTGACAATTTATAGTAAATTGTTTATTGTTATACCATGCATGCATAATTATGAAAGTCATCTTAAAATTTATATCATTTATTACATACCATACCAGAGATCTCTGACCATACATCATTCAATTTTTTAATTTATTAAAGATGAATAGTTTTTTTAAATATATGCAGGAAAGTGATCTAGAAAAATTAATTTATCTATAAAAAAGCTATTTAATTGCAAAAATGGAATTATTTACTTAATAAATAAAGTGAAAAAAACATCGTCCCTTCGCGCCAAAACATAAGAAACGGAAACATATGTGAGATTGTGCGAGATAATGAATTTCCGTTTGGACTTGGCGCAATTTGTGTTTGTATGGTTTTTATCGAGAGGATACCAGAACTCTCATCGGTAGTTTGAAGTAAAATTTGCTCTTTAAAAACATTTTAATGCTTCGTAAAGTGTAAAAATCGAATAAGGTAAGTCGTGAGAAAATAAGTACTTATTTGTGTACAAGCAAATGAAAAATGTCTTTATGAAAAGGTCTTTAGTAATTCGCAGTCTCTAGAAAAATTTTTCAGATTACTCTTTAAGGTTATGTTATTTTCTTAAAAACTTCAATATACTGTAAATATTCTTAAGTTTTGTCGTTTAACATTATGATTTTTTGTCTGTTTTTTTAAATGCTTTAAACATCATGGAGGAATATTTTGAAATGTTAGCTTATTTTGTTTTGTATGAAATTGACAGGTTGAAAAAGATAAAACAATTTTTATTTAAGGGTAAAGAACGGAAATTTGAAAGATCCCTTCAGAGTATTTTAAGTCGAAAATAAATATGTACATTAATTAATTTATTTAAATGAACAAAGCCGATTTAAAAGAAATGGAATTGCTCTCTTATTTTCCATATCTACCATGAAAATATTTTAGAGCGTCTGTATAATGTGTAATTACAATAATTAAGAAACAGTTTTTGTTCGCACGATTCAATTTGAATTGGAGAAAGCCAGTTAATGATATCTAAAAACGGAAATAAAAATGGATATCGTATCAGAGACTTTGGATGAAAGTATGGAAAAAACGGACGATCTGGTTAAAAAGAATGAGAATGGAGACGAAAGTACGGAAAATGTTAAGAGGGCTGTGTACAGGGCCTTTTAGAAGCATTAACCTTTGCTGCTCCCACTCAGAAAGTTGATTATAAAATATGAAATATTTGGTATGGTTTTATTCACAAAAGAATAATCTATGACTTTGTCTTTTTAAATTTTTTTTTTATTTTACATAAAAAATATAAGTGCGCAAAGTTAGCCT